>VMBQ01002136.1:0-30904 GCA_007657795.1 Dreissena rostriformis | reverse complement strand
ATATATATATATATATATATATATATATATATATATATATATATATATATATATATATATATATATATATATATATATATATATATATATATATATATATATATATATATATATATATATATATATATATATATATATACTTCCAGCATTGTAAACACACTGTTTGATGTGATTTTCGATTTCAAGAAGTGTGTTATCTTCTGGAAAGGCACTTACGATTTAGGAGACGGATTTCGTGGGGACTGCTTTTGTGAATGCCTACACTATTTTGAAAAAGGTTATTTTCTGTTCAAAACAAATTCGCAAAAGCTGACTTAATATACAGCTCTAACAATCAAATCTTCACAAATTGACATTTTTATTTTAAAATCAATAAGGGTGATGCAAATACAATACTGCGTGGCTTGGCATCCTTCAACCAAATTAACCAGAAAAAGATTCGATTTTGTGAAGTTTCGTACAGTTCTGTAATTGAAATCAGATACTCAAGTTTAAAACTGTCACATTTGTCTGATAAAATGTTACAGAAACAAACCAAAACATTCACGACGGTTAGGTAAATGGTATCGAAGTAAATTAAGTACATTGTTGAATTTATCCCCCAAAATATTTTTTTCTTTCTGCTTATCCAAGTACTAACATGCGTCACACAGTAACAACACTAGCCGTTTAGACAGGCCGTCTTGAACACCGCGATATGGCATATTTGGGTTTTCTTTCTAAATCTTTCATTTAAGTGCATTGTTGAATTTATCAAATTTATTTATTTTCTTCCTGCTTATCAAATTACTTACATGCGACACACCGTGACAACACTAGCCGTTTAGACAGGCCGTCTTGAACACCGCGATATGGCATATTTGGGTTTTCTTTCTAAGTCTTTCATTGAAGTGCATTGTTGAATTTATCAAATTTATTTATTTTCTTCCTGCTTATCGACTTACTAACATGCGACACACAGTGACAACACTAACCCTTTAGACAGGACGTCGGGAATACCGCGATAGAGATGAGTGTTCTTGCTTTCTAAGTCTTTTATTTTCTCGTCTCTGTCGGTGAGTATTTTATTCAGGGCATTAAGTTTCGTTCTTAAAATGAAAGCACATATTTAAGAATAAATCACAATGTATCAACACAATCAATAGTAAAAATATTAAAGGTAGTAATGAGATCATAAAAGTACTTATATTGAATTCATACTGATGCTAAATTTAAAAATAATTATTTCTAACAAGGTGGTACTGAACATACTTATTTAATAGTTATATTCTTCCGAAATGTGCTGTTTATTATACATGATTATATACATATTTACATTATCAATTCAGCTGTTTTTATTCGTACCACGTGACCGTCCAATATTTTACTGTATTGCGTGCGTTCAATATATTCCGTATTGGATGGTCCGAGTTTGACCGACCATTTCCGAGTTGACACAAAAAAATCGATCAATCTAAATTAATTTTGAGCATCATCTTTCCATGGTCTGCAGAAACGTTGTTACATAATACGCCCGCATAAATCGCATGCTTAAAATGCGTCATACAACGAAATAAAATTACGAAAACGCTTGCGCTCTTTTGCGGACTTGACGATGTCATGTTTACGTGACGTCAGCTAATTACTAACAAAATGTAATATGTATAGCATAAAACGATTATGTAACGGCGTTGTATACCATACTGTGATATATTTGGACTTTTACACAGCTGACATACTCAAAGCGACTCGCCTATCTATGGAAGCATAAACCTGCCCTTTTGATTTGTGAGTTATGTCTTTTGACTTGTGACTTTTGACTTTCGACTTGTGACTTGTGACATAATTCGGCGCGTTTTGAATGAAATATGGAGACAAAAACGCTTTATATTCTAGAACATTTTTCTTATTAAATTAAGGTACTTTCTAACATAGTCTCTTCTTAAATCATATCTTATCATCTTGGTTAGCTGCGACTGGAAGGCTTCTGAGCATCTCGTATTGTCGACTGTGTGGTCTTATTCAAAATGTAAGTGTTATACAAAGCCCTCTCACGTGTGGATTCTCTTAAAAATTATTATTTCAATGACGATTGTGAAAGCTGTCATTATTCTCTATATTCATATACCATTTGATACATTCGAGGGTCGATGGATTTTTCAATATATATTCGCATTAATTATGTTACGAATAGTGTCGCCCAAAAACAAAGATCGGGGTAGCAGAGTGACTGAGTGGTTGTACCAACTTATTTCCCAAAGAAAACTTTGAATCAGAGATCTGAACTTATTATTGAATATTTCAAACTTGGTTTCAAATATACCGAGATTCTAGGATTTGTATTAAATAGACATGGGATTTTGTTGTCAATGCGGCAATTATATAGAATCCTAAAGAAGTTTAACCTGAAACGTCGGGTATTACAGACCTACCCGATATTTGATACAGTTATTGATACCATTCAAAAATAGTTGAACACTTGTGGACAAACTATGGGTTATAGATCTATGTGGCAACGGCTTCGAGTTAATCATAATGTGAAGACAACTCATCGGGAAGTTATGGAGGTAATGAAGATTTTAGATCCTGAAGGCACTCACCTGAGAACAGCCCATCGTCTCAAGAGGCGAGTTTATTGTGCGAAAGGCCCCAACTATATCTGGCATTTAGATGGCTACGACAAATTAAAACCCTTTGGTTTTTGTATCCATGGTGCTATTGATGGTTTTAGTAGAAAACTAATCTGGCTAGAGGTATCAGATACAAACAATAATCCAAAACTCATTTCGAAGTATTTTTTAGATTCCCTGAAGTCAATTGAAAAGGCACCTCGTATTATACGTTGTGATGGTGGAACAGAAAACTCTGGTGTATGCCATTTACAACAGTTCTTTCGGTACAATGCATCCGACGCTTTCGCAAAACACAGAAGTGTTATTATTGGTAAAAGTACATCCAATCAGCGAATTGAACGTTGGTGGGGCTCTTTACGACAACAAGGTTTACAGTGGTTGCTGAGCTTCTTTAAAGACTTGCGTGATGCTGGACGATATGATGAACTCGACCCAATCCATTCTGTTAATCTGAAATTTTGCTTCATGGATCTAATTCAAACACACCTTGATCGAATTGCTCAAAATTGGAATACTCACACGATTAGACGCCAAAAGAATAACGAGCTCAATTATGGAAAACCTGACGTAATGTTCTATTTACCAGAACTATTTGATAGCCAAGATTTCGGCACAAATGTTGATATATGTACTCCATTCCGAAGAACAAAAATAAAGACTTTAAAGAATTGCCACATGACGCTGATACTGCCTTGCAATTGTTTTTCGAGCTCAATGAATTGGTGAGGTTAGCAGACAACCAGTGACTGAAACGACTACACAGCTGTAAATTCATGAATAGCTACTACTGCACCGAGCGGTCTGCCATCCAGTGGAGAAACCGATACTCCTGTGAGAACATGCTAGGAAGATAAACAGCGGCAGCCTTTTTATACGGAACTCATATGGACTATCTTCATGTAAAATGACAGTGATTTTTCTTTTCTGTAAAATTATATTATTCTTATGTTGATATACACAACTTTTGCTAATGTCAGCGTCTCAAATTCAATAAAATGGCTGAACGTTTTAGTAGTAGCGTACTTATACATGTTGCATATACATGTATTCGCAATAAATATTTCAATCATGCTGATCTCATGGACAATTAAGACTTTGATACATTTATTTGTGTTTTGCGTATAGAAAATACACGAATTGCATGAATGTTCGCCCATTTTCAAGGCGTTGTTTTATGTGCCCAAAACTTATTTATTTTGATATCGAACAGTGGTTGGAGAATACGGAATGTAGTACGTGTTACAGTAAAGCAGAATGTTTAAGGAAAATAATCGTTATTAGAAAGTATGAAGGTTTTAGGCTCATTTAAAGACTTGTTGTCACAGTGACCTTGACCCTTTGACTTTTAAAGGGATAATGGATGTGATAATACTCGTGAAAGTGCATTTACTCACAAAGTTTGAAGGTCCAAGGTCAATGTCACACTTAGAGGTCAAAGGTCAAATTGTAGTGTAATGTATCGTGTCTCGAATATTAGTCAATCAGTAATGATAGGATTTTCATATAACATGGCAAAAATGTTCTCTTCTACCAGATGATGTGTCTTGGGCATCACACAGATTTCTCGCTTAAAGGTCAATGTTGCACTAAGAGGACAAAAGCCCTTTTTTTCCAAAATATATTTTTTGCAGAGTAACTGATGATGGGATATTAAAATAGGCTAGCAAGAATTCCACTATTAACAGACGATGTGTTGCACGCAACACCAAGGTCCCTCTTTCTAAGGCTAAGGTCTCAGAGGCCTATTGTCAAATTGTGGTGCATTTTTTTGTGTGTCATGTTGGCACAACATCATGGGCAGTCAGTAGTTGGATGCGACTTCCTCAAGGAGATATATGTAAAGGTGTTTTTCGAGTTCTAGATGCAGAGCAAAAGACCTCAGAGATTTCAATTTTATTTTTGAAACAAAAAGGAACACATAAACAAAGCAAGATGTATGACGTTTTAAATCTCACTGATCAAACCTAAAACACATTTCCAATTTTGACTTGGGCAGCTGTGAAGTAACTTATTTGCCTCAAATATTTGCCTAGATTGGGTCAAGGCTAAGTCTCAATTGAGTCATGGTTAAGTCTGAATTTGGTCTGGTTAAGTCAGGATCGGGTCAATATTAAATATGGATTGGGTCAATGTCAAGTCTACATTTGGTCAAACTGAGTCATGGTTAAGTCTGCATAGGGTCAAAGTCAAGTCTGGATTGGGTCAATGTTAAATCTGGATCGGGTCAATGATAAGTCTGGATTAGGTCAATATTAATTCTGGATTAGGTCAATATTAAGTCTGCATTTGGTCAAGGTTAAGTCTGGATCAGGTCAATGTAAAGTCTGGATCGTGTCAATGTTAAGTCTGCATTTGGCCAAGGTTAAGTCTGGATCAGGTCAATGTAAAGTCTGGATTGGGTACATGTTAAGTCTGGATTGGGTAAATGTTAAATCTGGATCGGGTCAATGATAAGTCTGGATAAGGTCAATATTAAGTCTGGATTGGGTCAATATTAAGTCTGCATTTGGTCAAGGTTAAGTCTGGATCAGGTCAATGTAAAGTCTGGATTGTGTCAATATTAAGTCTGCATTTGGTCAAGGTTAAGTCTGGATCAGGTCAATGTAAAGTCTGGATCGTGTCAATATTAAGTCTGCATTTGGTCAAGGTTAAGTCTGGATCAGGTCAATGTAAAGTCTGGATCGTGTCAATGTTAAGTCTGCATTTGGTCAAGGTTAAGTCTGGATCAGATCAATGCTAAGTCTGGATCGGGTAAATGTTAAGTCTGGATTGGGTCATGATGAAATCTGGATTGGGTCAATGTTAAATCTGGATAGGGACATGGTTAAGCCTGGATTGGGTCAAGGTTAAATCTGGATTGGGTCAAGGTTAAGTCTGGATTGGGTCAATGCTAAGTTTGGATTGGGTAAGTTTTTACATCTTGATCTGGTAAAGGTTAAGTCTGGATTGGGTCAAGTCAAGGTTAAGTCTGAATTGAGTCAAGGTTAAGTCCGGATTGGGTCAAGGTCAAAGTGAGGTCTAATTGTATCATTTACTTTAAGTCAATGCCAAACAAACTTCAAAGTGTGGAAGTTAGCAGTTTGGTGCATGATTGGTCAGGATATAAATGCAGACAAATAGGACAGCCATTATCTAAAGTAATATGCCTCCTGTTTACTGTTGCAGACAGCCTAACTCTAGAAAATATTAAATCAACGTGGTACAGCAAATGGCACAATAAAAGTTATCAACAAAGCACATTAAAACAAACAAACTGAAAACAATGTGCACCAAACTTTGAACTGAAAAGTACCGGTACTAACACACATGGAATAAATGAAACATTCTTTGTTATAATAAATTACTAGAACTACATAAATGAACACACAAAAACACAAAATGCTATTTGGTTTTATGATCAATTATAAAAACAAATATTATTCAAAGAATCAGTCAAAACTTTAAACAAGAGGTCACAGAGGGCCCTGGGTCGTTCGCCTGAATAATAGACAATCTTAAGTTATAGTCTGGCAGGCTTCTTGGACTTTGAACGTCTTTAGAAGATTAAGATATTACTATATACATATACACTGCAGATACAGGAAACAAATGTTCTGACCAAATTTCATGAAGATTGGTTGGGCCAAAAATTGTGTCTTCTACAGTGTTCATATTTCATATGTTTTCACTTTATACATATAGAGCAAAGTGCCCCACCCCTGGTGGCCATGTTTTTCCACTGATCAGGACCATTTTCGAACTCGTCCGAGATATCCATAAAATCGATGTTTTGACCAATTTCATGATGATTGGGCAAAAAATGTGACTTCTAGAATGTTCACACGCTTTTTTTAACTAAATAAATATGAGGAAAATAACCCCTCCCCCCTTTGGCGGCCATGTTTTTTTACCAAAACGAACCATTTTCAGACGCATACAATGGATCATTGAAACAAACATTTTGACAAATTTACATTAAGATTGGGCATCAAATGTGACCTGAAGAGTGTTGACGACGGACGACGCACGACGGACACAGGTCTATCACATAAGCTCACCATGAGCACTAAAGTGCTCAGGTGATCTAAAAACGCACAGAAAATGGCACAACAGAAACTTAGATAATTACTAATTAAATAACTATAAAAGTAAGGACATGGTTCTTCTTTAAACTAGAAGAGAATATAATACTGATAATTTGAAACAACAATCAAACAAGCTAAAATACATACATGTATAAAATGTTCATTCCCTGAATTACAATGTTTAATGTTTTTTTGAGATTCACTTATTTAATATAACATGGACAAGTTAATGCTGATAGAATTCTTCCCAATATTGAGCAAAATATTGCAAATAATGTACACGTATTTTCAAACAAAAAATTAAAAACTGCATCATGGAATGCAAACTCTTTTCAAAGGAACAAAACATTTAAAGATATCTGATTCACATTTCAGCTTCAGACAGGTAACTTCTGACAAGATTTTGTTCTTTCCATCTGCAGGTTGTCTCCCTTTGACTTGTTTTTAGTCACTGAATGTTTCCCTGTTGACCAAAGAGTAACAAATTTCAGCATCCATGCTTTCAAGTTGTATTGCCTTAAAGTCAGAAGTTTGGGGATTTTTTTAAATTATCTTCATGATTAATTCTAATGAATATTGAGGTTGAGAACTATAAAGACCAAAATATGTAGTTACACGAAGAAGGTCACCCTTAGGGAATAAATTATTTTAGTTTTTCACTTCCCCTGTAACTTCTCTATAGGCACTGCAAAATTGAATGGCTGTAGGACGCAAGGCTTTCTCATACTGTAAGCCTTCTTCTATGAATTTCCTTACATTACATGGAACCATTTTTTGAGTGTTCAAACGAACTAAGCCATGAGGAACCTCTTTCCTTTTCATGGCATTGGCTATGGTCTCAATGGAACTTGCATCATCTTCATCCGTATTTGAAAGTATCCCATATCTCTTTTTCTGTGTAGAATTCAGCAAAGGTGCAGGACATACTCCAATGTCTGACGGTGGTATAGCAGACAACAGATTTACAAGAATTTCCGGTGCCTGGTATGCCGGAGTACCTGGTTGCATCTCATTCTTTTGAAGAATTGTTGAATGCATTGTGTTCAGAGTTTTCAATTTGGATAAACCTAAGTCGCACACTTTAGCTGTGTCAAAATTTGGTGATAGCAATATATTCTCTGGTTTGATATCTCTATGAAGTATTACCGGATTTCTGTTATGGAGGTAGGCGATTCCTTGCGAAACTTGTTGAGCAATGTGATGTTTCTGACTCATTTGAAGAGTATGCTCCCCTTCTCCAAACAACAGGTCATCTAGGTTAGGACCCTGTATCAGTTCGGTGAGTATGTAAAGGTGGATAGCATTAATGGAATATCCCATAAGCAAAACAATATTCGGATGTCTGATATGGCTATTAATTTCAACTTCCCTTAACACTGATTGTTTTACTAATTTCATTCGCTTTAGTTTCGGTTTTTTAGCAGCAATACTTGTACCAAGGTAATTGCCTCGCAGCACTTCTCCAAATCCCCCTTCGGCTATCTTTTCAAGAAGTTCAAAGTTTTCAAATGGAATATTCAAATGATCCACATGCAATTCATCAGATTACTTTGACTTATATTTTTTACTTGGAGGCTCAGACTTTTCCATATCCACTTGCAATTCTTTATTCTCCGTTCTCTTTCCAAGTAATTCAGTTATTCAACTATCTAAATACAAATTTTTCTCAATACCCTTTTCTTCTAAAGGGCTGTTTTGATTCACACTTGGCTCTTGATGCTCTACAAACACTATTTGTTTTAAATTAAGCTCATGACTCTGTATCTCTAAAGGCCCAATTTGTTTCACATTTTGTTCATGACTCTGTATCTCTAAAGGCCCAATTTGCTTCACATTTTGCTCAGGATTCTGTAATTCTAAAGTCACAATTTTCTTCACATTTTGCTCAGGATTATGCGCTTCTAAAGGCACAAATTGTTCCACATTTTGCTCAGGCTTCGGTACTTCCAAAGGCAAAATTTGCTTCACATTTTGCTCAGATTCAGTACTTCTAAAGTCACAATTTGCTTCACATATTGCTCAGGATTATGCACTTCTAAAGGCATAATTTGTTCCACATTTTGCTCAGAATTGTGTACCTGTTAGAACATTGTGCTCAAGATTCTGTACATTTGAAGGACACACTTCTTTCACATTTGTACTTGACCTTGACACAGAAATGGGTGGGTCAAAAGTATATGAACATCCTTCATGTTCAACTGTGGCATTGTATGAACCCGGCTCCACTATTCTCATCATACATCTATTAGGTCCTGTATAGATGCATTCATCATTGTATCTCCAGGTATAGCTACATTCACCCAATCCATGTTTGGTTGTCAGCACTCCCACAATCAATGACTTTTCATTGTCCTCAGTCCCACAGATCTCAGCGGGACCATGTACAACAAAGCTTTCAAATTGTTGGCATTGGGGAAATGAAAACTCATTTTCATTTTTATCGAGATAACAGACATCTCCAATTTGAATGAAAGAAGGTACGAACTCTTCAAAAATATCGTTAGCATCATCAGTATCTTCATGAAGTATTTTTTCACACGCATCTATGGAAAAAGCACTAATAGATGTCCAGTTATCACTATAAGCAGACTGATGGATGCGTGTGTATTTAATGAGCACTTTGTTAGGTATTCGATGGTTTACCAGAAAAATGCCTTTATCTTCTAAGCACTGTTTAGTGACAATGTCTTCATTTTCGTTCCCTTCATTTCTATCAGTATCAAACATAACTTGTTTTTCAACCTGTTTAGAAGAACTTGATTCAGTTGGGTGTTCACTTTTCTTACACTTAGTTTTAATGTATAGGAAGTGTTGGGATGCAAACATTCCATATGACTTCAAAAAGTCTTGATAGAAACATTAATTTCCATTTCTGTCTTTGGATTCCATTTTCTCGGTTTCATCATACTGAGATAAATGAACCTCCATGTCTTTCAGTGAACCCTTCTGGCTCTTCCCCTCAGGAAAGTAGAGCTTTTTCCCTAACTCAAGCAAAGAGTCAACATTCTGGGTTTCTTCAATAGAATATGTAATTGTTCTGACACCTCCACCTTGTTTCACTGATTTAACTTGCTTATAGCATCCTTTTCCATTTTTTTCCTCTTTGAAATGAAGCCATCCAAAGTGAACCTTGTGATCTTTATGTCTTCCACCCTTTGGAGGACCTTTCATGTGTTCAGATGGCTGAAATGTATCAAAAAAATTAATTAGTAAAAATTAAAACAAAACTAGAAATGTGTCTTTTTTTAAATCTGCTATAAAACAGCATCTTTTAAATAGAGTAATATAATCTATATATGCTATGCTGTTAAATTTTTACATTATCCTTAACCCAATGTCTTATCATTTCGGATTAATAATACATGCATACTTAATGTTCCTTTTTAATTACTTGTTGGTTGTAGTAACCTTTAAATTTTTAATCCATCTAAATTTAATCTGTGATATGATGATCATAATTGATACATTTGATGTGTTCTGCTTTAAGGTGATACTCAATAATACTGTGATAGTACATGTCTGCAAAGCTACAATGTGATATTAATGTTGTGTTCATTGATCTGAATCTCAGTATTATATTTCATGTATTTATTATTATTAAGATAGTATTTATTATTCATGTATTACTAGTGCCTCTCTATGTCGTGCCACCAACAACAAGGACCACAATGGAAATAAGGGATATTGCTCTTTTTTGTGTAATCCTTGGCGTTAGTTTGCATGCCATAGTGCATTCAATGCATGTACTTTTCAATTATGATTGTTTTTTACTTCATATTGTTTTATGTACATGTTGTTTTAATGCATTGTGTGTATGTATGCTTTGTCCGAAATAAATCTATCTATCTATAAGATACCCGTGCTTATCATTGATTGTTTTATTATGGGGGGACTAATACAACGCAACCTAATACATGTATACATGTGACAATTAGACAACTCTTTCGTAAGAAAGTGGGGTGGCCCTAAAAAGGGCCGTTTGTTTTGAAGCACCACAGAAGTTCGTTTACTTGCTGCTGGTGTACTTGGTGACAGCCTTTGTGCCCTCGGACACGGCGTGCTTGGCGAGCTCACCAGGCAGCAGGAGACGCACAGCGGTCTGGATCTCTCTGCTTGTGATGGTGGATCGCTTGTTGTAGTGGGCAAGGCGGGAAGCCTCGGCAGCGATGCGCTCGAAGATGTCGTTGACAAAGCTGTTCATGATGGACATGGCCTTGCTGGACACTCCGGTGTCGGGGTGCACCTGCTTGAGGACTTTGTAGATGTAGATGGCGTATGATTCCCTCCTCCTCCTGCGCTTCTTCTTGTCAGTGGAGCGGGCGGTCTTCGCCTTGGTGGCGGCCTTCTTAGAGCCCTTGCTTGCAACACCCTTGGTCGGCATGATTTCTAATTCGTGAAGAATAGAATGAATGTGGGCAGCGCGTTTCAACTTCTATTTATATGAACGGCTCACTCTCGAAAACGGATTGACCTACTTAAGAACGGTGTACAGCGCGCTCGCTTCTGATTCGCTGCAGTATTGACGCATGNTCTTTAAAGGGGCCGTCCAACAGATTGGTAAATTGACAAAATTAAAAAAAGTTGTTTCATATTCGCAAATTTTCGCGTTTGTTATGATATTTTTGAGGAAATAGTAATACTGACCATTTACAATGCTCTTAAATATCCATTATATGCATCTTTTGACGATTTGAAAACCTCAAAATCATAAAGCGTCGTTCGACGCGAAACGATTGAATAATTTGGAAAGTTCTGTTATTGTCGCTATATTTTGTAAAACTACGAGGATTGCTTATATATGGTATAAAATACGGCTATCGTACATACTTGTCAGGATGGCCGAGCGGTCTAATTGGTTTTTACTCCAGGACCCCGATGGTCACTGGTTCGAGCCCTGATGAGGTTTACTTTTTTTTCCCTTTTTAAATTGTATTCTTGTTTTTTAACTGCAGATTTTTAGGTCAAATGTTTGAATTTATCAATATAGAGCATTTAATGACATATTCAATACATGCCAAAATCTAGTGGACAGTCCCTTTAAACCTTTATCTCAAACATCATACACAAAACCACACACACTAAACCCTATGCACAAAACACCATGCATGAAACCCTATGCATGAAACCCAATGCAGGAAACACCATGCATGAAACCATATGCATGAAACACTATGCACTTAACACCATGCATAACCCTAAGCATGAAACACCATGCGTGAAACCCTATGCATGAAACCATATGCATGAAACCCTATGCATGAAACACCATGAATGAAACCATATGCATGAAACAATATGCATGAAACGAGGGCAAAAGACATTCCTTAATCTCACACACTGACTGAAAAGACCTCTTATAATGTAGTTCGCGTTCAGACGGTATCTCAATGATCCAGTTCCTACTACCGAACCACAAGTTTGAAGCCCAGGGTCCGTACAGACAATATAATCAAGATTCCCTTTGTATCAGCCAATAATGTTCAAATAATTCCTCTTCCTTTCCTAGAATTTTGTGTTAGTGTATATGTGGTCTTCATGATGTTAATCAAGCATCAGCTACGTTCAGAGAGAGAGAAATTACTGTCGACCCGCTCTTATATACCCCGAGAATTACTGGGCGATTCCATAGTTCTTCTTGAATGTTCTGAGCTTTTATGAGTACATTCGTACCCGGAGGGTCAATATAGCTGGGAGTTGGATTATTGCAACTAGGCGATTCCATTATATGGGCCAAGTCTATGTAGACTGACCAGGGAGATCGACTTTCTGGTTGCTTTATGTGTTTAATTTAATCAACATTCCCTATGCGTAAACGTTGATTGGCATGTGAATAACTGTGTTACAATCAATCTAGACATATCGTGAGAAGAATTTTATTTTAGTTTTAGTTTAGTTTACCTCCAGGGGTTCCAGATTGTTAAATGTACACCTATTGTGTATGGTTTGACTTTTCAACAACGAATATTGACACAAATACACAGTTTGAAAAAATACCCCTTGTATAGGTATTATATATACACAAGGCAGGGGCGGATCCAGGATTTCTGGTTAGGGGGGGGCGGGATATTGAAAGATTTGCTGGGGGTCCAGGTCTAGATCCCCTGGTGGGTGCAGGGCAAAGCCCTGCTAGGGGGTCCAGGGGGGGAAGCTCCCCTGTAAGCTCCACGATTTTAGTGATTTTGAAGGCTTTGACAACCACTTTTCGAGCATGTCACGCCTTATGTACTTTCATTAAAGTACCTTCTTATAATGCCAAAAACGTGCATAGTTTATACGTAATACGGATGGATATAGCCGGAAGAAATGCTATAAAGAAGAACACACAGACGGTTATCAGGCTAGTGGCGAATACAGCAGGGAGGAGGAGAGCATGAAAACAATTTTTGTACCTACAGCAAGATAATGATTCGCTCGTGTTGGCGTTGGCGCATCCATCTTTGTTGACATAAAATGCAGCGAAAAGAGAATCAACGTGCAAAAAGAGGGATAAATCAGAATCGCAAAGTTCGATTTAAAAATCCGGGCGACAGAGAGTCTAAAGTTAAAACATTTAGCGATTGTCTGTGATTAGTGGGAAATGTTGTGTACGAAAAAGAAGAAAAATGAGTTTAAATAGGTGATTTAGATCTAGTTAAGTGTGAAACATCAAATGCATTGACTTTACTTTGGCGATTTAAGGGGGGCGTACGCCGCGTCCGCCCCCCCCCCTTGGATCCGCCTATGCAAGGTATGAAACGCACTATAGTCTATATGCCTATTGCTGAAAGATTGTGGAACACTGGACGTGACCGTTTTCATCGAGAACACACATGTTTCCATGCAGTTGCCGAACTAATGCAACTGGATTCGTTAAAAGACATTAAAAGCAACGTGATTACACAACTTACCGATCTCCTGTTCCGCTAATAACTTTAATATTCAATTAATATCGACTTTCTCGCTACATGTCTGTGTTTTACACCGGATGAAAAAACTACAAATGGCGTAAAGTGAAGAAGGTAGGCTACTTTTGGAAAATACAAATAAGTCCTTGTATGAAAAGTGGTACCTGATTAACTCTTAGCAATCGGTTGAGATTTCAGAAGTTCAAATGATATTAACAAAAGGAACAGAAAGATATCCCTAGAATCTCCCGTACATGAGATATAAATTGCCTTTTAAAATTAAAATTTTACTTACATCGTTAGAAGAATCGTTCTCTGCCATTTTATTCAAAAACGCGCCAAATTATGTCAAACAGGTAATTCACAAGTCGAAAGTCACAAGTCAAAAGTCACTAGTCAAAAGTCACTAGTCAAAGTCATAACTCACAAATCAAAAGGGCAGGTTTATGCTTCCATACCTATCGGCTCGTTCAATACGGTATGTCTGGTGTGTATTTGTTCAGATATATAACCGTATTGTACAAAACGCTGTTAAAGACGACTATGAGAATTGTGTTTAATTGTGTTTTACGTTCTATGATTGTAGCATACGTCTAATAAATCCGAATGAGATTTCATAATTCATAATGTTGGCAACATCATTTAGCTGGTAAAACTTATGAAATATAATTCAATTTAAATCCAAATAAACTATTATGCATACAGTAGGTTTCTTAAAAAAGTTGTTGGTGATTTTTTTTTTCGTTGATAAGAATGGAACAGAGACAACAACAAAGATTGAACACTTATACGTATGGGGGCGTACATTGGAAACGGTACTAACCTGTTATCACTGAGCTGTTTTGTCATTTCATCCAGAGAGGAATTTGCTTTGTTCAGTTCAGTTTTTATTGTGGCTATCTCCGTATCCCTAGAGCGAACATGAAGGCAATATTGTTCACCATTAAACATTGTTACATATGTGACAACTCTTAAAACTAAAATATGTGCAGTAAAACATAATTAGAATCACACACCTTTAAATAAGGAATATGAGTACAATAGATTAATGCAACAACTGTTCAAAACCATTAAATACAGTTTTTATTTCCCTTATACAAATTAGCCTGATTGCTTATCAAAATTGATGATGTTATTTAATAAGGCTCTATCGTTGTGTTTATAGATAGATAGATAGATTGATTTCTTGTTCCATTTTTTTCACTTTTCCAGTTTTAACAATCTACATGACACGTATTTGTTCTGGAGCTGTGGAATGTGTGAATATGCGGTTTAATGGGACATGATAAACGTGGTATTTAGTGGCTTTATAATAGTGGATGAGAATTTTGTTTGTTTGCTCGTTCGAAACAGCATAAAACTCGCAAATAAATCTCAAAACTCCATTGTGCAAACGCCGGCCTCCATAACGAATGACCGGTTTAACTTGTGATTAACGTATCATTTAATAGTAGGATTTAAACTGCACGGGATGAACACGAGCAATCGGCGAGTTAGCTGAGCATTTATAGACTCACGGAGACCATCTTCACATTGATAAGAAAGTATTCGGCTGAACACTGCCCAAAGTATGACTAATAGTCAGATATTGACACTTTTCTTAGTTATGATGCAGTCGCCGTTTTATCCAATGTAAAAGAATTTTTGCGCATATGCTCCACCGTGCACGGATTGTTACTTGTTAACTTTAAGATGTTCACAAATGTGTTAATTAATTTCAAAATAATTGTTTGATGCTATCTACATTAAAATAGTGCTATGTCATTGGTCTCATGCTAGCATGTTCACTTTATTCGTGTCTTTATTGTTCACTGTTTATATTAGTATTACATCGGTAATTGCTCTACTGCTCGTTGAGTTTTGGAATGTCCACAGTATTGGATCTTTTATGGTGGAATAAAGAAAAGGATATAGCACTTACTTGTTTGAAATTTCTTTTTGCAACTTGTCGATCTTTTCATTTAATCCCATCAGTTTAACGGTGTTACTAAAATAGAATATATCTGTCTTATATATTTCCATCAAACGTTACATTCACGATAACCACTTTTCATACAACATGACAATTACCAAAAACAGCGCAGTATGTGATTTTAAAAGATTACGTCAGATTAATTGTAATCAAATGTTTAATATATAAGTCAAAGTCTCCATTAGAACGTGTTTGGAATCAGAAGGTGCGAAATTGCCTCGTCAATCATAAAAAAATGCAAACGCGTGTATTTCCTTTTTATGAAAGATGTGAACAGTCACTGAACACATTAAACAGACAAACCTACCTCCGAACATCACCATATCCTGATGACATCTCTCCTTGTCGCAACTTAATTAACTCTTTTTCAGCGCTGCAACAAAGGGCTAACTGCATTTAAACTAATAAGCATGTTAATACTTCTAAAATGTACATATGCTGCGTAATGATAGTATTGTGTAAATAACCTGCGTATGAATTCTGCTACATAACATCTTTATTTTTGTTCCTTGCATTTGCTGTACAAACATGTCATCGTTCATGTTTCTTAATGCTAATTGTCAGTCCCTTCATGAATACCATTTTATTTCCGTATATTTGACAAGTTCTTTCAATCTTTTTTAATTGCTTAATGCAATATTGAAATGTTACTTCATACTACTTCTTATTACATTCTGTGATTGCCTGAGTGCATTTGACTTTGGTGTTACTGAAAGTACGGGGCGATTTACGTCGATCTTTCTATGCATGTACTTTTTTATTATAGTACAGGGCACCAATAACATAACCGGGTTGTAGACAACTTTTGTCGAAACATAATTCTGACGTCCGAGCTAGTATTACTGAAAGTACATTCCATATAGATA
Organism: Dreissena rostriformis; assembly: GCA_007657795.1. NCBI lineage: Eukaryota > Metazoa > Mollusca > Bivalvia > Myida > Dreissenidae > Dreissena > Dreissena rostriformis. Next base: position 14,506 of record VMBQ01002136.1, on the reverse strand, counting down.
TTTATTCGTAAAGAATAGTTACTAAATAAACGAGATCATTTATTTGTAAAAGGCAAAAGAAACGGACACTTGGACGTACGACCACGTGGTTAGTGCGCGATACTCGCGTATGTGCAAGTGTGCGTGTGCGTGTGTATGCAAGCCTTTATATGCGTGTGCGCGAGTGCACGGTAGTTGTGTGTGTAAGTGTGGGTTGTGTGCAATTTGTAGACATGTGTGCATTATCTTTATATTTTCTATGTATATATACACTTTAAAAAAATAAGCCAAAACTTTTCACAAGAACATGCATAATTTGAAAACCTAATACATGTTTATGCTAACAAACAAGTAAAATTATGCAATCAACGTGTCCTCAGAGGAACACAGCAAATTAAAAGTTATATTCATATATAATACAAAACAGTAGTGTAGATATATATTTATACATGATGTATCAGCTTAAACAAATTACTATTAAACACTCACATGTCATTTATGCCATAAATTTTGTTGAGTTTCACTTACGTTTTCAAAGCCCCTTGCAAGTACTCGACCCGGAACCGCAGTGCACTGATTTGTTGGTCCTTTTCACTTTCAACATTCTGCGCCTGCGGTGTTCTTTCTTTTTTAGCTTTAACTTTACCAGGAATCGTAGTAGCTTTTGAACTATCCTTCTCGCTGTAATAAATTCCCAAATATTGTTTGTGCAAACAATTAACACAACTTGTATTTGATAATTCATCACCGGCATTCTATTTAAAAAATATGTGCGTATCCTACCTTGCATTAGCTTGTGTTTGTTTCTTGGCAGGCATTTGGAAGTTTTCCTCAACAACAGGAACTACTTTAGACCAATAACTGCAATTATTGATTTTAACTTTTAAAGGGACTGTAAACCACAAATGACGAAAAAAGAAAAGTTCTGGTTTATATTGATTAAAATATCACGACTGGTATATAACATTACTTGAAAAAAGTTCATATTTCCAGTACATTCGGCAATAAAATTTTGCGATGTGAAATCTAAAGTACGTCGCGAAAATAGGTGACATAAAGATATTCACACTATAAATAACGCAAGTAGATTGATCATTTTATATATAAAATATATACAATTCACTACACATGCACAATTTGCATTTCTGGGTTTACCACGTGACGATGGTGATCAATCTACTTGCGTTATGTATAGTTAACTGGTAGTTACCTGGTATGCATACCCAGTAAAAATAAATAGATACAAAAATAAAGAAAAAAAAAATAAAAAAAAATCAAGTAATGTTATATACCAGTCGTGATATTTAAATCAATATAAACTAATTCTTGTAAAAAAATACGGTATTTTAGAACTTTTCTGTTTTCGTTATTCGTGGTTTACAGTCCCTTTAAAGCTGTAATGTTGGCCGCATTTGAAAATATTTTTTAAATTGAGTTGCAAAATGTTCAATATGTATATGTATGAATAGCAAATATGTTACAAACAGTACACCCATAAGAAAAACTATAAGAAAGTTTCAACTACAAACATGGATATCAGTAAAACTTATGGATGCTACCCGATGATGCTTTCTCGATATATGGGTTAATTGTGTGGAAAAAAGTGTGACCCTNCTGATCGATTATTTTAAAATAGGACTGTTAAGTAATTCAATCGCGTTAATAAGTTTAAATGTGTTTGTGGGTTCGCTCCCCTGATACGGATGATAATTTGTTTAAATAATATAGCTTTCAATGTAAGGTGTACAAGTATTTGGGAAATGTTAAAAAAAACTTATCACTCCGAATTTAAACCTTTCGTGTGATATACGCTTAGCGATCGTCATGCATGCACTTTAGATAAATAGAGAATATTAGGTTTAGCGTCTTTTTGTATGTTTTTGATTCGTTGTATCCGACGAGTTGATGAAATGTTTACACGACGATACTTGCCATTTACAATTTTTCAAAAAGTGTACACCTGCGTCTAGCATGATGAGAGTTTATCCCCGCCCATATTGTTAATTTTAGTTTATAAACAACTCTTTTAAAACTCTTCTTTTGACATACTTTTTACAAATTGGCATTAAGAGCCATGTCCTTTGTAAAATAGTTGTAAGCATGCTATTCTTTGTGGATAGACATTCTCTGATCAACTAACAAAAGGACTGACATGCGGCAACCATGAGGTGACCGTGAGTCGGCTTCTCCATTCCAGTGCATATAACACGAGTTTTCATCAAACGCATGCGATCTTAAAATCGTGCGTCGGGCCTGCGGTCTGCGTCTGATTCAGTGGGATGTGACCGTGTCTTTAAAGCCAGTATATAGTATCGTATAACGTTAATAAAAAAACATATACAACTTTGATGAAGTATTAACAAAAAATAAAGTTCAGAAGGAGAAGAAGATACAGCACATCTATGAAGTTAGTTTTATGCAATTGATAATAATTTTCGTTTTCGCAAAATAAAATCGAGTAAACGTTTTGTTCAGCTGTATATCCCAAAGAGCTGATAAAGCTATGAGTGCGTCGTATGCGCAATATAGCACGATGCGCGCCGTGTGAACGCCTTAAACGGTTGAGGAAACCTAAATATGGCTTTTATAACACGATGATGAGGTTGTAAGAATATTGCGAGGCCAATGTATGAGCGAAATATGGTTCAATATTTTTTAAACACCACACGGCAATCACACAGCTATTTGATAATTGTTCGAATTTTACTCATCTGGTGGGACTGGATGTTTAATGGTACAGATGCCGTGAGTGTTTTTGGGAGATATTTAAACTCTTCCGTTCAATGCATTATCAGAGTGCTATCTCCGAGAGATGCGGGGTCTTACATCTTGACATTTGTTATCCCAACGGGTCTACTTGTTATCATTCAATTGTACTTGACGGCAATACAAATCGCGCGAGTTCAAAACGACATCTACATTTCATTGCAGTCTTATCACGCACGTACTTGTTAGCAAAAGACGCATGAACATGATGCGAAAAAGCAAAATAACGATTTGAGAACGCGAGATCGCGATGCGAGAAAGCAAAAAAACGATATAAGACATCGAAATAAATATTGAAATCTCGCATCGTAATCTTGTGTATTCTCATCGTGATTTAGCGTTCTCGCACTTGTATCTCCAAGCGTCAAAGCCTTCATTCATCAACATTTTCATTGTTACTTGCCCAAGCGTCATAAGCAACAGCTACTAAGAACGCACGAAATATATATATGGGGAGCATAAAAAGAAGGTTGCCATATTAAACAAAGACTATGATAAAACATAAAATGCCATATTAATAAATGGTATACACATAGCATATACGAGGCGATCAAAGTTAACTCATTCTAAATCGTACGAGAAACATTACGATTTGACCGTTTTGTTCGTTTTCATTTTGACAGCAACTTGTTAGAACACATATTTGTCATTGGTTGTAATTATTTTTTATTTACAACAACGATTGTGTTTATCTACGTTCTGAATAATTAGCTTATTTCTTGTTATTTACTTTAAAATGGCTTTACATTGTGCACAACATGTCATTATAATACAGTCATATAAAGTTTATGGTATTATAGTGGGTTAGGGAGATCACGTATTATATATTTCGTTTACAATTGACTATAAACTATCAGACATTATCATAAATCTACAACACGTTATTGTATACTTTAAAATCATAGTGAAGATAAATATATCTATAATAAAAAGATTCTTACCCCTTGTGAAGTCATGTACAATTTAAGGACCGATATGTCCCAGCCAAGTAATATTTTTTCCAACTACCAGTATCACACAAACAAAATAAACCTAATCCTAGTTTCGATTTCCCATACCCTTTATTAACACTGGTTGATATAAACAATATTTTAACTTCCTGGTTACGTTCCACGAACGCCTGTATTAATTCAGACGACGCGTATTGCAATGTAAATATCGGTATTTAAGAAGTGTACCGAAAACTATATCGGGTATCGAGACACTCTGATCGATTATTTTAAAATAGGACTGTTAAGTAATTCAATCGCGTTAATAAGTTTAAATGTGTTTGTGGGTTCGCTCCCCTGATACGGATGATAATTTGTTTAAATAATATAGCTTTCAATGTAAGGTGTACAAGTATTTGGGAAATGTTAAAAAAAACTTATCACTCCGAATTTAAACCTTTCGTGTGATATACGCTTAGCGATCGTCATGCATGCACTTTAGATAAATAGAGAATATTAGGTTTAGCGTCTTTTTGTATGTTTTTGATTCGTTGTATCCGACGAGTTGATGAAATGTTTACACGACGATACTTGCCATTTACAATTTTTCAAAAAGTGTACACCTGCGTCTAGCATGATGAGAGTTTATCCCCGCCCATATTGTTAATTTTAGTTTATAAACAACTCTTTTAAAACTCTTCTTTTGACATACTTTTTACAAATTGGCATTAAGAGCCATGTCCTTTGTAAAATAGTTGTAAGCATGCTATTCTTTGTGGATAGACATTCTCTGATCAACTAACAAAAGGACTGACATGCGGCAACCATGAGGTGACCGTGAGTCGGCTTCTCCATTCCAGTGCATATAACACGAGTTTTCATCAAACGCATGCGATCTTAAAATCGTGCGTCGGGCCTGCGGTCTGCGTCTGATTCAGTGGGATGTGACCGTGTCTTTAAAGCCAGTATATAGTATCGTATAACGTTAATAAAAAAACATATACAACTTTGATGAAGTATTAACAAAAAATAAAGTTCAGAAGGAGAAGAAGATACAGCACATCTATGAAGTTAGTTTTATGCAATTGATAATAATTTTCGTTTTCGCAAAATAAAATCGAGTAAACGTTTTGTTCAGCTGTATATCCCAAAGAGCTGATAAAGCTATGAGTGCGTCGTATGCGCAATATAGCACGATGCGCGCCGTGTGAACGCCTTAAACGGTTGAGGAAACCTAAATATGGCTTTTATAACACGATGATGAGGTTGTAAGAATATTGCGAGGCCAATGTATGAGCGAAATATGGTTCAATATTTTTTAAACACCACACGGCAATCACACAGCTATTTGATAATTGTTCGAATTTTACTCATCTGGTGGGACTGGATGTTTAATGGTACAGATGCCGTGAGTGTTTTTGGGAGATATTTAAACTCTTCCGTTCAATGCATTATCAGAGTGCTATCTCCGAGAGATGCGGGGTCTTACATCTTGACATTTGTTATCCCAACGGGTCTACTTGTTATCATTCAATTGTACTTGACGGCAATACAAATCGCGCGAGTTCAAAACGACATCTACATTTCATTGCAGTCTTATCACGCACGTACTTGTTAGCAAAAGACGCATGAACATGATGCGAAAAAGCAAAATAACGATTTGAGAACGCGAGATCGCGATGCGAGAAAGCAAAAAAACGATATAAGACATCGAAATAAATATTGAAATCTCGCATCGTAATCTTGTGTATTCTCATCGTGATTTAGCGTTCTCGCACTTGTATCTCCAAGCGTCAAAGCCTTCATTCATCAACATTTTCATTGTTACTTGCCCAAGCGTCATAAGCAACAGCTACTAAGAACGCACGAAATATATATATGGGGAGCATAAAAAGAAGGTTGCCATATTAAACAAAGACTATGATAAAACATAAAATGCCATATTAATAAATGGTATACACATAGCATATACGAGGCGATCAAAGTTAACTCATTCTAAATCGTACGAGAAACATTACGATTTGACCGTTTTGTTCGTTTTCATTTTGACAGCAACTTGTTAGAACACATATTTGTCATTGGTTGTAATTATTTTTTATTTACAACAACGATTGTGTTTATCTACGTTCTGAATAATTAGCTTATTTCTTGTTATTTACTTTAAAATGGCTTTACATTGTGCACAACATGTCATTATAATACAGTCATATAAAGTTTATGGTATTATAGTGGGTTAGGGAGATCACGTATTATATATTTCGTTTACAATTGACTATAAACTATCAGACATTATCATAAATCTACAACACGTTATTGTATACTTTAAAATCATAGTGAAGATAAATATATCTATAATAAAAAGATTCTTACCCCTTGTGAAGTCATGTACAATTTAAGGACCGATATGTCCCAGCCAAGTAATATTTTTTCCAACTACCAGTATCACACAAACAAAATAAACCTAATCCTAGTTTCGATTTCCCATACCCTTTATTAACACTGGTTGATATAAACAATATTTTAACTTCCTGGTTACGTTCCACGAACGCCTGTATTAATTCAGACGACGCGTATTGCAATGTAAATATCGGTATTTAAGAAGTGTACCGAAAACTATATCGGGTATCGAGACACTCTGATCGATTATTTTAAAATAGGACTGTTAAGTAATTCAATCGCGTTAATAAGTTTAAATGTGTTTGTGGGTTCGCTCCCCTGATACGGATGATAATTTGTTTAAATAATATAGCTTTCAATGTAAGGTGTACAAGTATTTGGGAAATGTTAAAAAAAACTTATCACTCCGAATTTAAACCTTTCGTGTGATATACGCTTAGCGATCGCCATGCATGCACTGTAGATAAATAGAGAATATTAGGTAAGCGTCTTTTTGTATGTTTTTGATTCGTTGTATCCGACGAGTTGATGAAATGTTTACACGGCGATACTTGCCATTTACAAATTTCAAAAAGTGTACACCTGCGTCTAGCATGATGAGAGTTTATCCCCGCCCATATTGTTAAATTTAGTTTATAAACAACTCTTTTAAAACTCTTCTTTTGACATACTTTTTACAAATTGGCATTAAGAGCCATGTCCTTTGTAAAATAGTTGTAAGCATGCTATTCTTTGTGGATAGACATTCTCTGATCAACTAACAAAAGGACTGACATGCGGCAATCATGAGGTGACCGCGAGTCGGCTTCTCCATTCCAGTGCATATAACACGAGTTTTCATCAAACGCATGCGATCTTAAAATCGTGCGTCCGGCCTGCGGTGTGCGTCTGATTCAGTGGGATGTGACCGTGTCTTTAAAGCCAGTATATAGTATCGTATAACGTTAATAAAAAACATATACAACTTTGATGAAGTATTAACAAAAAATAAAGTTCAGAAGGAGAAGAAGATACAGCACATCTATGAAGTTAGTTTTATGCAATTGATAATAATTTTCGTTTTCGCAAAATAAAATCGAGTAAACGTTTTGTTCAGCTGTATATCCCAAAGGGCTGATAAAGCTATGAGTGCGTCGTGTGCGCAATATAGCACGATGCGCGCCGTGTGAACGCCTTAAACGGTTGAGGAAACCTTAATATGGCTTTTATAACACGATGATTAGGTTGTAAGAATATTGCGAGGCCAATGTATGAGCGAAATATGGTTCAATATTTTTTAAACACCCCACGGCAATCCCACAGCTATTTGATAATTGTACGAATTTTACTCATCCGGTGGGACTGGATGTTTAATGGTGCAGATGCCGTGAGTGTTTTTGGGGGATATTTAAACTCGTCCGTTCAATGCATTATCAGAGTGCTATCTCCGAGAGATGCGGGGTCTTACATCTTGACATTTGTTTTCGCAACGGGTTTCCTTCTTATCATTCAATTGTACTTGACGGCAATACAAATCGCGCGAGTTCAAATCGACATCTAAATTTCGTTGCAGTCTTATCACGCACGTACTTGTTAGCAAAAGACGCATGAACATGATGCGAATGAGCCAAATAACGATTTGAGAACGCGAGATCGCGATGCGAGAAAGCAAAAAAACGATTCAAGACATCGAAATACATATTGAGATCTCGCATCGTAATCTTGTGTATTCTCATCGTGATTTAGCGTTGTCGCACTTGTATCTCCAAGCGTCAAAGCCTTCATTCATCAACATTTTGATTGTTACTTGCCCAAGCGTCATAAGCAACAGCTACTAAGAACGCACGAAACAGCTTTTACATGCGCGTGCAATAGTGATTACGAACGAACGTTATAGTTAATTTGATAAATAATCTGATGTATACGAATTCTTATTGTGCATGCAATAGCTTTCTCATGCGCACGTTATATTATCGTATTATATGATATTTTATTCGTTATTTACTTCGTTACAACGACTTAGTAACTCCTTCCTACGACTTAGTAACTCGTTCGTGAAATTTAGTAACGCGAAGAACGATTTTTTAGGCGTGGGAATGAGTAAGTCGTGGAAACGAGCAAGTGAGTCGTGAAAAAGTAATAGCGACATGTAACGCGTGGTGACTACTTAGTACCGAGTTACTAAGTCGTTCCCACGGGTAAGATTTCTCGTTTCCACAACTTAATTATCTCGTGCCAATGACGTATTAAGTTGTGGGAGCGATATGTTAAGTCTAAACCGTGGGGTCGACATAAATAAAAACGTGCACATGTCACTGACCCAGAAGACGTTTTAGTTGGTTTACGGAGATAGTGCCATATAATGAGAGGTCCCGTTCCAAACAGGAGACGACACTGCTTTATTGTTAGTGTCCGTTGTGAATCATCTGGTACATTACACACCGTTTAAATGTCTAAATGACATGCGAAAAACTAGTTTGTACGTACGGATTGATCGGAGGATCAAAGCCCCTGAGTTCTGACGCAAGGGTGTTACCACTTGGCCAAGGGCAGCTCACGACCAGACTATACAAGCGTAATATATAACTAGTCAACTACTGTTGCGATAGACAACTAGATATGTGGACTTCTGGTGCAATAAAAATAAGTGTGCCACTGCAGCCATAGACGACCAGACGTTGTGCCATTGTGCTATTTAAAAAGCAAACTTTGGTGCATCGACGCAGAGATGTTTTAAATTAAGTTTATCATGACATTTATCATGTACATGCGTACAATATTATTTTCGTATTGATATCAATGTATGAATTAAATAGTATTATTGCTCTCTTGCCATGTTAGACAAGTTATTGTTTCGTTAAAACGTGTGTGGCCTACACTTTCATAGAATTCAAGCGTTTCGCCGTAGTTACTATACCGTGGATGGAAACAAGAGTCTGTCTTCTAGAATTTATGATGTAACACAAAAATCGACCCAAAGAATCACATGAACTCACGCATGAAAGCCTTGCAGCATCGCCAATACCTCACCACGACATGGCAGTCGAAACAGAAGAGAAGGATACATGTAGCTGTGTGGCATTACATTATAACTTATATCGCAGGTAAACAATTTACATTCATACTATCATGGCCGATCAACCAAGAAAGTGGATCGTATTGAATTAAAATATGTAATATGTAGCCATTAATTAAGGTAATGAAAAAGTACTTTATTCATGGGAATTATCTCAACTTCAAAAGTTTAAAAATATATTGTGATTTATGAATAGTTGATGGTTGCAACGCTTTTGTGCAGCATAACATCGTAGAATCGGCCGGTTTATGATCAGCCAATCATCTCCCATCTGCCTGATTGAGACACTACTTCAGACTGCAGATGAGTTAGACAGGGATGCTTATTGGTTCTACGAACACCATGGAACAAAGCTTGACTATATAGTGTAGCCCGCGCTTTATATGTCTTCGCAAGAGGACTACCTGTTCATACAGGGTATAGCGCAGGGGAAACAACAGGGCGTTGCTTTGCGCATCGCATCATGTTTGTCACATTCGTCTTCTAAACAGCCGATTTGATAAATAACAGCAGCAACTAGTTTCTAACAGTAAATTTATTTTAACTTAAACAGATGCATCTTCGAGGAATCGTTTGAACAAAAAACAACATTAATATTGATTGGAAGGAACCAAATAAATACATAAATTTAATAAAATTAACATGGATGTGTTGTTGCTTTCGTCTATTTGTGATATGAATTTAGCAACGACTTTGAGTAATATTGGACTTTCTGCGTGGAGAAACAATATAGGCCACACAACGTAATCCATGGATTTCCCCGATTTCATGTAAGGTCTGTACCGATCTGCATCAAATTGTGTTGGAGTTTTAAGCTCATCGATTACAACGTGTGGGTCATGGACGCTCATCAACCAACATCATTTAATACAACTTCTGGTAAACGCCTCCAATTTTGTTGTCGATTCAAAGTTAAACTTGTTGTCCTCGACCTGGCGTAGTATTTTCCATAATTTTTTCCCTCCGAAGTTTATTGATAGTCCTGAATTAAAAACAACAAGAAATGTGTTCACCGACACGGATGCTCCCAACGCCAACTTTGTCACTACATAAAAGCATAACCATGTAAATGTTCCATACAATTTGATGGAACCCATGATTAATGCCCAAGTTTACACAGCTAAAGTAGTAAAGGATTGTATGCCTAAGACATTTTCATACAGTTTGATGAAAGTCAAATGAAAACTTGGATTTAAAGAGTGGACAATGCTAAACAAGAGTGCCAAACTGTCACAAAATACGCCCGTTTGAGGGTTGGAAATACTTTGGTGAAGATCGGATGACAACTACTTGAATAAGAAAGCGGACAACATGCTAAATATTTAAAACGCACTTATTGACCCCGTGACCTATTTTTTGACCCGGCATGACCTATGTTCAAAATTGGCCTAGACATCATCTAGATACAACTTCTGACCAAGTTTGGTGAAGGTCGAATGAAAATTACTTGAATTTTAGAGCGGACACCAAGCTGAATGTTAAAAACGCACTAAGCGACCTCGTGACCTAGTTTTTGGCACGGCATGGCCAATGTTCAAAATTGGCCTAGAGATCATCTAGATACAACTTCTGACCAAGTTTCGTGAAAATCGGATGAAAACTACTTTAATAAGAGAGCGGACACAATGCTCAATGTTTAAAACGCACTAAGTGACCTCGTTACCTCGTTTTTTATTCGGCATGGCCCATGTTCAAACATGGCCTAGAGATCATCTAGATAAACCTTCTGACCAAGTTTGGTGAATATCGGATAAAAACTACTTGAATTAGAGAGCGGACACCATGCTGAATGTTTAAAACGCACTAAGTGACCCCGTGACCTAGTTTTTGACCCGGCATGACCCATGTTCGAACTTGGCCTAGACATCATCTAGATACAACTTTTGGTCAAGTTTGGTGAAGATCGGATGAAATCTTCTTGAATTAGAGAGCGGACACCATGCTGAATGTTCAAAACGCTTTACGTGACCCCGTGACCTAGTTTTTGACCCGGCATGACCCATCTTCAAATTTGGCCTATACATCATCAAGATACAACTTATGACCAAGTTTGGTGAAGATCGGATGAAAACTACTTAAATTAGAGAGCGGACACGAAAAGTGTGACGGAAGGACAGACGGACAGTGCGAAAACTATATGCCTCTCGTTGAGGGCATAAAAAACAACACGTAAATATCCATAACGTTTAATGATGTAAATCAAGAACCAAAAGTGAATCAAACATGTTCTCGTTTTACTTACTCCTCTTTTCTTTCCAATTTGTCTCTGAAATCCACTTCAATTTTTTTTCTTTCCTTTTCTTTCGTATCCAGTTTAACAAACGCATCGTGACAAATTCTGTAAAATTCATATTATTAAATACAAACGCTGTGTTTCAATTATAAAGATAAACAATGTTAATATGTAATAAATATCATTATCAATTTACCAGTTACAACTTGTCAATCAATGATTGGATTGGCATATAATCAGGTCCATATTCCAGATGTTACGGTCGCGTTTTCCAATCCATTAAATTGTTATCTTTAAACAATTTCTTAGAGAGAAATGGAAAGGCGGAGCAATATATGTTAACAAAACTATTTAAGTAATAGGACAAAAAAGGACCATACTTTTCCAACTCGGCAATTCTTTCTTTCATTCCTTCTATTTCTCTGAAATTTAAATAATGCAACTCTGATAACATAACTTAAATGAATCGTCAAGATTAAAAGAAACAGCTTACATAAAATGTGATTAATATATATACGGTTTTTCTGCGATAGAGAACTTTGTATTAACATACTATTGTGTCCTTGTTTTTGTTTGAATAGCTTATTTTGCCTCAACTTGCTAAACCCAATTTCGGTGATTTTTACCCAGATTATCACGTTCAGTCTTTTATAGACAGGCGTCTTTAAGCCATGTAAAAATCGCAAAAACTCATGTCAAGAAAAATGCGATGTTGTTGAGAAATAATAATTATTTATTATATTATTTTTATAACATATGTAAAACGCGTTGAAGAACATACAACGTATTGTTTATAAAGATGACAATACAAAAACTATAATTGCTAAACAGAAAGAATAATAAAGACGATATTTTTTGTAGAGGATGAATTTTCGATGATTCCATGGCGATTCTGGAGATCACCTCCATTGTAATAATTACGAAGAAAAGTAGTACGAACAACCGGGAGTATGCCACAGAAAAGGCATTTAAGTTGGAATTGTTGAAAAGACCAATATTCGAACCCACTGTAGAGTTCAAAGTTGGCGTTACAACAAACTGCGTTCCCCTGTGCGTTCTCATTTTTAAATTCGTGACCACAGTGCGTAACTGCACTTTGATTAAAAAAATCGCATGACTCGAGAATAAACATGTTTAGCCCTATTAACACTCAAAACTAATCAATATCTGTTTACATGGTATAATTTTAACAACTTACTTCACTTTTGAACAGAAAACAATATAATTATGTATTCAATAAAAATATCACAAGGACATTTCACACATTTCCAGAATCCTACGAAAGGCCTCTACTAAAACTTTGTAAAATTGTATCACCATTCAGTCATTTCGCGAAATTCCTGAAAAAAAATAGACATTTCGTGAAGTCCCTAAGTGAAAAAGTCATTTCACGAAAATCCTGAATCGTTTTGGGAATTTCGTGAAATTCCTAGTTTCACAGATTTACTGTTACATGTCAACGATACATGAAGACGACAGACTGACATCTTAATCTTGAAACATTAAACTAATAAATGCGAGGTATGCGTGGGGTAAAGGGTTTTCGTTTTACAAATACTCAGTATTTTAATGTTATCAAATCCAACTGAACAGCTCCATATAAAAACTGCGCATTAATTTGACGCGTTTGAATTTGCAGCGTTGTTATGCCATCGAAATTGCTTCCACCTACTTTTCATTTTTGTCTCCAGCTTGCAAACGACGTATTTCATCCTCGTTGGTTCCAAGTTCTTTTCTGAATTTAAAAACAGAATATAATATTTCCTTAAGGTTAAAAGGGAAGTGTGAAATGTCTCTGTAATCACCTTCAAGTTATGATAATAAATTCGTATTTGTTTAAAGGCCTTCGTTAAGCCTTCTTTATTTACCCTATGAAGATATTCTTTAAACCAGCCGATTAATATAAATATGCTAGTCGGATAGGCTATATGAAGTGGTTATACGCACTGCCATTATTCTCAAAAACTTATAACTTATCCATTGTTTCTCTTAACTTAACTAACAGCACTAAACAACTTATCACGCTATAATCTTCAAAACCTAAAGTTGACTGCCTGCTACCAACTTGTTTTTTTTTCTGTCGTCAGTTTTTGGTCAGTGTACTGGTAAAACATCTTCCTTGATGTATTTTTCTAAACATCATTGCAACTTTTCGAAAAATAAAAAAATAAAATAAATGATATACATTTATTACTGAAATTTGTTCCTTTGTGTTTACAGTAAACGTGTTAAATAAGAATTATATACGTATTTAAAGTATATACCTGGCGGAGGTTAGTTTGTTCTCGAGGTCTTCACATGTTGCATCTCTTTCTTTCCTTAAATGCACAAATAAAGAGTACAGACATATGCAGCCTTATAACAGCAAGTATTCACTTTCACAGTTTAAATTGTCGACCTTTTCTGCTAAATAATCGACATTTAGAACGTGAGTCCATCGCAGTGCCATCCATTATAAAACATAAACAGAATATACAAATAAAAACAATTCATAGTAAGTGAACGACGTGGACCATTCTTGACTCCTGTCCTTCGAGCTCTGTTTCAACTATTCGACACATGACTAACACAAACTAATAAAACGGTAATATTTGAATTAGTTTTAAAAAACAATAATAACAAGAAAAACATAACATAAAATTAAGTGCTTGTCCTGTGGTAAGAACCCGGGACCATTGCACCAAGTCTGCTTTTGAATCATCAATATTGTTAAAAATCTATGGCGCTAATACATGTTTTTGCCCTATTGTCTATGAAAAGCGTTAACAACTCTTTATGATTTTTACGATTTCGGTTGATGATTATCAATTAACAAACACACATACGTTCCTTTTGGATACACATACATGCAAGATTTAAGCATATTAATTGGCTTATTTCGTCAGCATAAAATTTTATCTCTTTCTGCAATGATGTACTGGTTGAACACGCCAAATTAAATCATCATAATTGCATCTGTGTGTCTTTTTGGTTTAAACATATTTATTTCGGAATGCATAAACATCAAATAAATACACAGTAATATGTGGATTGACCTGGAAGCTAGACTAAGCTTATTGTAGGCCGTTCCACGAGCATGAATAAACGATGCATTAGACGAGAAGGACTTCACTACATAAATGTTAATGAAGAGTGGTTGTGGTGGAA
>VMBQ01002135.1:57764-142877 GCA_007657795.1 Dreissena rostriformis | reverse complement strand
AGTATATGCTTTTCTTTTGTACATTTACATTTAAAACGCGTGAATGACCATCGAAGACAGGTTTTTACGGAGGCCGCGCAGCATCGCGGTGATCACGTGTGTTTCCGTTAACGATAGCGTTCAATCGCGGCGATTTCGGGTGTTCGATGAACACCGCGGTCAGTAGCTTGTCCGCCCCCCGCGAAATGTCATCCATCGGGAAATGTGAACACCGCGGACAGGCGTTTTTGTTTAAGTACGCGGTGCCTGTACTGTACCTTGCTATAATTCACGTGTCTTCGTAAAGAACCAATGGTCGTCCATTTAATAAAACACATGTCTTAAATGCATTATCCAAAGCAGAACTCGATTAGCCAAATTGATGCATATACTACTATTGAATAAAATTGAAAAAAACAAAACAAACAGATATGACATTTACGATACAATTGATTTTAATTGACGTATTGTCATTTGCATGTCTGACGTTTATTTCTAATCCGAACCGAGTCTGCACTTAACAGTGCTTATAGTTTCTTGGAAACGTTCTGATTTGTGCAAACTTTTATAGTTTTTAGCATTCATACTTTGTCAATAACATGTTATATCGTCATCACGGATATGTATGATACAATATAGCCTTTTACAAACTATTATGGGATATTATCTCATGTATTACCAGACGAAACACGTAATCAACGGTTTATAGTTCTACGCATTCCGAAATGGCAATCCAATTATTTGTAGATATAGCGTCAAGAGGATTGATTCAACGTAGAGGCATGCTCATGTCAGATTATATCAGTCAAAAGGCTCATATTAAACATGTTTTGAAAAAACAAAACATATATCTCAAGAAACCATCAGACAATTTAATTCCTATTTTTACAATTACCATTTGCAAGACGTGTGTGAAAGTTAAATAATTAACTCAATTGTTAAAGTTGTATCGTCCGTATTATTATAAAAAACAGTAATGATAAAATACAATTTTAGTCAATATCTATATGAATGTTATGACAAATTAGACTGTGTTGTTTAACTTCTTTTTGTATTGTTTAATGAAGATTTAGACTGAGCTAGTGCTTTTTTACAGGCAACTTACCTTTTCGGATGTACGTTCATCATACCTATTGTTAATCGTTTTTTCTGTCAATAAAAAACAAAAGCATTACATTACATAAGAAGGCATAGCATCGTATGCAACAAGTGTTTGGATTGTATGATACTAAGGCCAAAACTATTATCACCACAAACCACCATAGGTTACTATGAAAGTTTATTGTCATAAAACCATGCTATAAGATGGTAGAGATTTGTTGATAAATGGCACCAAGGCTTCTTATTGCCAGCTTACCATGCTCTAGATATATCATTGGATTAACACAAGGAAGTCGTGGACCTCGAAGGTGCATACATTCTTAAAATGATTTTGGTTTAAGCGAGGTGTTGGCAATCCCTTTAAATATAGCCTAAACGAATTTGCGCAATTTTTTTAACGTAGAGCAATCGGTTGTTGTTTTTAAGAAACTTAGAGCCGACGACGACTCTATTGCATTAAATGCAAAATGTTTAATCTGTAAACAAGCAATCTAATTTATATACCATGTGATTACATTCAATTTGTCCTCCATCTAACACATATGTTGATTAAATTAACCAATAATTAAATACTTGCACACAGATTTAAGGAACATATGCAGATTACAGTGATCAACTATCAACTCTTAATGTTAACTTTCATATTTTTATTAAGATAAAAAGCTAGGACATAAACATTATTTAAATACATAAAGATTTGCGTACAAAAAACTAGCACTTCTAAAGTAAAAATGTTAACATGCAATTAGCTAATTAATCATGACTATTGGGTGTTAATTAACACTTAATCGTTTGGATGTTATATATCAACCGAGTTATATGTCATGTATAGTATGTTATCAGGACGATCTACCGTTGATGCCCTTTCACTTTAGTGTAGAGTTACTTGTATGTTCCATCATAATACAAAAAGGATGTTATACAATGGAGATAATGGTAAACAGGTTCGTGAACAAGAAAATGATCAAATGGTCAGAACGTTTTCAAACAGATGCCAAACGTGTTCTTTGTATCAAATATGTAATAACATGCCGATCGAAAATTTATTGTTTGCTATATTAATTTTATCTCTTACAGAAACACAAACTAAAAAAAGTACTTGAGTACTGCATACTACAGTACAATTAAAATGATGTTGTATTCACGTTTTTGTTCTGAAATATCTATAAATGACGCAAATGTTATGTCAACACGCCATAATTTCCGCTACCTATTTCCGTTACGTATTTCCGTAAATGTCGTGATTGTATGCACTCATTTCATTAAGTTCTGACTATTCTGCATCACACACACATTAATGTAGAAGTGAACAATAACTACAATAAATTATTTCTTGGTATTGACAAAGTATAATTTGTTAAGGTAACTGAAATTAGCGAAAACAAATGCATTTATAAACCATTTTGATGTGTAAAACATCTTGAAACTTGATCCAAAAGGTTCCATTTTCAAATTTCAAGCACGTTTTATAAAACACTTAAATGTAATAATGATATGTTTTTAAACTACGAAGTTTTACATTTTTTCTCTTTTCCAATCCATACAACATGAATCTACATGTATAACCCTGGAACAATTTCATCATTTCTACAACGATAATTTAGTTTGAAGTCTCTTTTGTTTGTACTGTCAGTACTGAAAAGGGCGATATATTCCATTGCAATTATACACATAACATGCAATCGCTTATTGATGAATTAATAAACATAATAGTTCCTTAAACTCATTTGGTTATCAAATGCACCTATGGTGTTTCTTAAAATAAATAAAACAGTCTGTAAACTAGCAACAACCCATATTCGTACGGTGTTTAAAAACATGAAGAGATTTAAAGAAGGTTCCATCACTCAAACGTGAAGACAAACGTGACTGACTTCGAATTCTACGAAAACATACGTACCTAGTCCTTGGCTCTTTCAAGGAAAAGGTATTGACAGGTCGTGATATTTAAATCAATATAAACTAATAATTGTAAAAAAATACGGTATTTTATAACTTCTTTTTTCGTCATTCGTGGTTTACAGTTCCTTTAAGGTGAGATATGCAGGACAGTGTACCGTTGATGCCCTTTTACCGGAGTGTTCTTCTTACTTGAATGTTTAATCTTTATAATCTAAAGGATGTTATACAAGGGAGTTAATAGTTATATGGCTTCGTTGACAAGAAAATGATCAAAAAATTAATGGTCAGTACGTGTTCAAACAGATGCAAAACGTGTGCTTTGTATCAAATATATAAAAACATACCGATCGATAATGTATTGTTTGCTATATTAATTTTATCCATAACAGACGCAAACACTAAAATACTTAAAAAAGTGCTTGAGTACTGCATACTGCAGGACAATTAAAATTATGTATTATTAACTTTTTTGTTCTGAAACATCTACAAGTGGCGCAAATGTAATGTCAACACACCATAATTTCCGCTACCTTTTTCCGTTACGAATTTCCGTACATGTCGTGATTGTATGCACTCATTTCATTAAGTTCTGAATATGCTGCATCAAACACACATTAATGTGGAAATAAAAATTAACTACTATAAATTATTTCTTGGTATTGACAAAGTGTTATTTGTTAATGTAACTGAAATTAGCGAAAACAAACGTATTTATAAACCATTTTGATGTGTAATACATCTTGAAACTTGATCCAATAGGTTCCATTTTCAAATTTCGAACACGTTTTATAAAACATTTAAATTTAATTATGATACATTTTAATTTAAAAAGTTTATCATTTCTTCTTTCTACCAATCCATACAACATGAAGCTATAACCCTGAAACAAATTTCATAATTTCTACTGCGATTATTAAGTTTGAAGTCTATTTTTTGTACTGTCAGTACTGAAAAGGACGAAATATTCCATTGTAACCATACACCTAACATGCACTCGCTTATTGGTGAATTAATTAACAAAATAGTTCCTTTAACTCATTTGGTTATTAAATGCACATATGGTGTTTCTTATAATAAATAAAACAGTCTGTAAACTAGCAAAAACCCGTATTTGTACGGTGTTTACAAGAAGAGATTTAAAGAAGGTTTCATCACACAAAGTGAAAAAAAAACGTGATTGACTTCGAATTCTACGAAACCATACGTACCTATGCCTTAGATATGTCGAGGAAAAGGTTTTAATTTCAAACTATGTAAAGAGTGTACGCATGATAACCATGTATTGGAGTACAGTATACTTATTCCGAACATGAATAGGCCGGCAGATAACAGAATATAAAATATGAGAAGGAATAACAATTTAAGTGAAAGTTGTTTGGTATTTCGAAACAATACAAATGTTTCGGCCCATGAAACATATTTCCCATTATGAATAAGGATACACTTGACATTTGACTAATTCAAGAAATATAGTTTATTGAAAATGACATTTACGTCAGTATTCACCGTGAAGCAAATACAATTATGACGAGTATGCTATAACTGTTAATTGGAGGATACAATCGTACGTGCAGACTACGGACACAGCGCTTAACACCATTCGACTCAATTCATAATGCAATTTTTAATAAATTAAGTATTATGAAGTAGCAGCGCTGCAACATTTAAGCAATTACAAAATAGTGGTTATTGGTTGTTAATTGTAGTAACGATATTTGTTATACAGTTGTATTATATTGATTTAAATAATCGATACAGCAATACAAGTTAATTAATATTCGTCGGTTAGCAAGACAATTGGCATTGAATTGGCAACATCAGCGCATCAGGCTGGAAAGCTATAGCTAAAGATCGCTTCATAGGGAAGCAAAATGACACATTAAGAAGTAAGACTAAAAAGAAAACAAATTATATGAATGGGAAGAAGATCTAGAAAATTCACCCTTATAATAAGTTGTGCCCTCTTTATAATACTGTGTAGTTTCAAACTTTATTGTCGCTACATTTATAATGAATCTCAGATTGTTTGTTTGTCCGGAAAAAAAACAACGGTAGTTTAGTGTTCATTTAAATCCTCAGACGGTAATTACACTGCAACTGGAAATAAGAAGCTTTTTTGTGTTTGATATGATTAACTTTTTCTATGTCACTTCAAGATGTGAGCTAATACTTATTAAATACTTATGCTGATTTACACGAAAGGAAGCTATAGGGGTCGACATGTCCTTGTTTTGTCTTTCCTATTCATTTGTATTTAAAATGTAAATGTATAGCAATATAACTTCACATATTTTACAATACGTGTGTTTACCCACTTTATTTTGAATATTTATCGGGATCAAAATAATGATATTTAATTAAAACAATAATTTTGGATTTATACACATGCAAACAAATATGGTTGTGTCACAAATGCCAAAGGTTATATAGGTTAGTGGCGGCAAATATAATACAAATCTGAAGACTTAAACATAGCGTACATTCATTATTTAAAAAACTGGCTTCTCAAATAAACATAAAAACTTATCATTTGACAAATGATTGTAAAGTGCTCAATTATCAGTGATGCTTGCAGCTATATTGTATTCGTGTTTGTCAAACAGCATATTACATTTGTGAGTGGAACACTTTTTTAAAACACGATCGGCGTTTTCGTGACGTTAAATTGTCCTGTAATCAAGATAACATTCCACAGAGAAAGATCTGTATATGCAAACGACAAACATTGTTATTCATAGACAGATAAAACAAATATTGATAAATGCGTTGGATGTCATTGTTCTTAAATACATCTATATGATTCGAAGCACTCAACACTCAATTTGCGAAATTGGTATATAGAATGTTACTTAATGAAATCGACTATGCAAATAGATATGGCTTTAAAACAACAATGAATTTATTGGACTTGTCTGTGATTTGCATGATTATATGACTGCCTATTCTCGAATAAATATGTGTTAACACTTACCATGAACAGAATTGATTGTATTCAATGCATAATTATAAAATCACACAAAACAATCAATCTATACCATCAGAGCCAACGGATTTTAGACTGAACTGATTTTAAGGATGTACACTAGGGAAATAATTTCCCATCTAAACCAATTTTGTCATGAATGTATGTCTTCAAACTAGGTGAATACGGGTTGACTTTAAACGCTTAAGCGCTCATTATTTACGTATATGTCTTTTAAAAAATAATCGGCCACCGATCGTTTTCTGCTCAACGCCCGGCGTAAAGGATAGTTATTCGAAGTAAATGTGTTCATCAATAAATGTGTTTCATAAGTCAAATCTGGTCTGCCTTTAACCGAAAGGGAATACACTATACAAAACACTTTACTTTTATAGAATTGATGAGTGAAACGTGTGTTGCTCACCTCTGTACTCCAAATTGAACTCTATCTAAAGAAGCAATGGTGAAATAAAGCTAATCGATGCCACAGTAATCAACGGATATGTAGGGAATGTGAATAAGGCAAGTAAAATAGCGCGTGAACGTTATGTCATATAACATCATAATACAAAAATGCCGTGATATTGATTTAAAACAAAGCGGCAACATAACGCTTAATGTTAGTTAAATTGCCATGATATGTGCTCTTGCTTCAATACATCCTTTAGAAATGGCACACAACGAATTTAGAGCGCGTTTTAGCACGGCTGTTGTACTGCACAACTTCCGAAAAATTTCAAACACTATTTGCAACATACATGTATATGGCTGGTGCCATGTTGCAGAAAATCCCTCACTTGAACTTCCTTTTTTGTCAATTGAAAACAAGCTCTGAACGTGAGAGTATTCTAAATAATTCGTGGAATGTGTAAATATTGATAAATGCGTGGAATGTTATCATTAAACTGAGCTTGGATTGTGTCCCATGATGACATAAACCAAAGCATTCATAACTCGATTTGCCAACATGATTTCAACCTCAGCGCAGATATTTGACTGGAACCAGCACAGCTGGATCAACTCCCTGCCATCATACACAACCACGTGATGATAGCTGAGCCACGTGATACAATAATTGCGTCTTACAGTATCAACGACATAGATAGCAATGCATATACGCATAAAAGAATGTGCCGGAGAATTGTTTCCTTTGTGGAAACAAGAGTTTTATGTTTAACCGGAAAATAAGACTCATACATATAATGATCTAAAATCCCTGCCGTTATAACCAACTAAGTCATAAAAGCCGAGCAACGTGGTACAATAAGAGCGTCTTACAGTATCAATTTTTAGTTTTAAATTTGTAAACAGTAATTTTTACTTTTTTAAATTTAAGTAATTTGTTTTCTTATTACGAACATAAACTTATGCACTATTTTCAAAATATATAAGAAACTGATACTCCTTTTCATAATATAATACTTACAAAAAAAAAAAAAACATCCCACCGAATCTGGTAGGATTTTCTTGTGATGGCAGAGGTTGTATGTGAGAGCATTGAACGACAACTCTGCGTGGAGATTGACATGATTTATGGACAATCTGTGGAAGAAATCGACTATGTCAACAGATACGGCACTTAATCAACAATGAACTTTACGGAACTTGTCAGTGATGTGCATGTGTGAAAGACTAAGCTTCAGCAAATATCTGTAAAAACGTCACATTGCTAGAATTCCATAGCATTCATGACATTTTTACCATAACATTAACACGTTTGTACCATCAGTTCTGATATAAAAGATTTTTCCAATTTGCAAAATCAATCCACACCATTGAAAAGGCGATCACGAGTTGATTTTTGTTTGATATTTTATTGTGTTAAATACTGATATTCAACCTGTGTTTCACACAATTAAACGAATATGCTGAGCAGGATATTTGGACAACAGTGAGACTTCTAACGTGTGTATTATACTTTTCTATAGACAAACCAGTTCGAAATACTACCGAAAACTAAACCGGCTCCTGTTGTTCATTCTTTTAAGTGAGCTAATATAACAAAACAAATCCAATATTAAGACAAAATTACTAACAGTAAATGCACATTCTTTTTTAACCTTAAATATTTATGATTGATAACGCGAACCATTACTAATAATACTAACTAAATGTAATTGTGATATAGCCAGAAAAAGGTTGTTTTAATCGTTTGTAATACAATATTTAATTAAACGTGCGTTATTTACAGGATTGTGCGTCCCCCAATTGCAAAACTGTTTGCAAACGAAGCCCTTGCAGACGTCTCAAATACCGAGTACAAAACTCTGTCGGGAACAATTTATGAAAATTATCTGCGAGTTGAAGCATTCTCGAATAATAAACCACCAATATATCAAACACGTTCTCTTTGAAATATAACACAACATCAATTCATATAATGGAGCGTTGCTTAACATTATTTAATATTGCATGGCCCCGAATACAAAAATCGTGAATAATTTGGTCACTCGGCTAAACATCGATCTCATAATTAATCGACCGATACAATCATGTGCAGGAAATACTCCCCCTTAACAGAGCATTTGTCACGATATATGTCTTCTGTAGCAGTCTGTTTCTCATTATAGCGTTCTTAATATAGTTGAATTACGGATGTCAGCGCATATGAGTGGGTAGCGTCAATAATATGCATACGTAATTTAAACTACCTGAATGTAAGGAATTTTGTACGTGAACAAACGGATAATGACTGTTTTTAACCACTTTTCTTTATTCCAAATGCATAGATACCCGATGACTTTCGCAAAACAGCCACTGCCAATTATTCATTTGTCAGACAGAGAATAAAATGTAATTTTACCTTTTTCTGCAAACTTTAAATTTACAGACTTATTTTTAGACACAGGCAACGTTATCAACGCCGTAATGTCGTTTCGCAAAACGAGAGAACAAATTCTAAAACATAAATAACATATAATATGACCTTATGCAAAGATATTTTACAGTTGATATAATCAATAAAACAGCATATGAGTAAATTACAATGTAAACTATTTTTCTAACAATGCAAACAGTAAGTATATATGTAAATTATGTTAACGTGTATACATACAATAGGCAGCGTGTATTTAGACCAGAATTGAACGCATGTCTTCATTTGAAGCATTTGTTTAAATAAACACAGTACAACTGAATTAATTAGCCCAACAAACTTGGGTTTATTTAATTCAAACTAATGTTGATATTCGATCCCTATGATTGATAGAAATACAGTTATATAAATGACTCATTCGCATTCGCATTTAATCGTGGTTTCAGCGGTGCAACTCTATCACGTAGTATATGATTATATATGTTATGTTATCATATGATACAGAATAAGTGTCAACGAGGATTTGTACACATAATTTTGTTCCGAAAAATCGCTCAATCCGTCTACAAATAGTTATCGAATATGATTACAACTATATTTTTAAATTGTAAATTTCTAGTCTCGAGCCAGACATCCATAACGTATTGGCGATAAGATTTTCAAGTAGGCATATATATATAGGATCTTGCATGAGTGGTCGTTTTGTATTGCATTTATTAATCAAGTCATCTAAATAAAGATAAAACCGAGGCTTTCCTCTGACATTGCGCGAAATCTCTACCAAGCGATTGTTTTTGTATTCACAGTTTTTGACACTAAAGGTAACTCCATTTTGTGATACTATATGCTACTCCATGATGTGACACTTTAGATTACTCCATGATGTGACACTATAGGTTACTCCAATATGTGACACTATAGGTTACTCCATAATGTGACAATATAGATTACTCCATGATGTGACACTATAGGTTACTCCATGATGTGACACTAAAGGTTGCTCCATGATGTGCCACTATATGTTACTACATGATGTGACACTATAGGATACTCCATGATGTGACACAATATGTTACTCAATGAGGTGACACTATCGGTTACTCCATGATGTGACATTATAGGTTACTCCGTGACAAGGTTAACATCATATTCCCGAGATTGATCGTATAGCAATGCATGACATCTGTGAATCTTAAAACTTAAATGCTAATGTTGTCCAGTATATTATATAAAATATCATGATATGATTTGTACAAATAACAATCGGTGTCCAAGACAATTATTTATCTAGCATAATTTGTAGTCATATAACCAACGGGAGTAAATATGTGTTGGAATTACATCATAATAAAAGAACACGAGGGATTTAATAGCACATATCGATACTACTGACCGATTAATAACTCATGGTCATAAACCAAAAAATGCATAACGATTCTAATACATTTTTAGTATATACTTGCAAGATAATATTGATAACATTATTGTGTCTATACTACACTTATTGTTCGTATTCAAATAAAATAAAGCGTTTAAGTTATTCCATTTAACATCATAATAAAATGAAATGCCGTGATGTTGATTAATAAAACAAAAGATCAACAGCACGCTTAATTTTCGTAAAATTGTCACTATATGTGTTTTAGGTTCAATACATCATTCAAAAATGGCACATGACGAATTTGGAGCGCGTTTAAGCACGTCTGTTGTTCTGCAGCCCTTCCATTAAATCACCAGAACTATTTGCACCGAATATGGCTGGGCCGATGTTGCAGAAAAGCCCTAACTGGAACTTCCATCCATTGAAAACAAGCCGTGGACGTGAGAGTATTCTAAATAATTCATAGAATGTGTAAATTTTGGTAAATGCGTGGCCAACTGGGTTGTTATCATTTTATTGAGCTTGGATTGTGCAACATGCTGATAGAAACCAAAGCAGTCATAACTCGATTTGTCAAAATGATTTATAGACAATCCTAGGAAGAAATCGACAATGCAAACAGATACGGCACTTAAACAACAATGCACTTTACGGGACTTGTCGTCGATTTGCATGTGTGAAAGACTAAGCGTGAGCAAATATTTGTAAAAACGTCACATTGATCGACGTGTATAGCATTCCAGGCATTTTTGTGACAGCAGTAACACATTTGTACCGTCAGTTATGATACAAAAAAGATCCCAATTTGCAGAATAAATCCACACCATCGAAATGTAGATCACGAGTTGATTGTGTTTGATATTTTATTATGTTAAATACTTATATTCAAACTGTGTGTAAAACAATTTAACGAATATTCTGAACAAGGTTTCGGATATTTTAAAAAGAGTTCGACTTCAAGCGTGCTTATTATACTTTTCAATAGAAAAAAAAACAAGTTCCAAATACTACCGAAAACTACACCACCTCGTATTGGCCATGCTTTTAAGTGAGCTAATATAAAAATATCCAATATCGAGACATAATTACTGACAGTAAATACACATGCTTTTTTAGCGTGAAATAATACATGATTGATAACGCAAAACATTACTAGTAATACTATGGTTATTATGATTTAATCAGAAAAGGTTGTTTCAATCGTTTGTGATAAAATGTTAAATCAAACGTGCGTTATTAATAAGATGTTGCGCCTCCCAATGGTAATACTGCTTGCAAAAGATATCCTTTCAAACCTCCCCATACCAAGTATAAAACTATGTGGGACACCAATATCAGAAGCAATTTATGACGCGTGTCTCCTCGTTTAAACATTATCGAATAACAAACCACCAATATATCAAACGCATTCTCTTGAAAATATAACAAAACATCAATTCATATAATGGAACGTTTCTTAACATCAATTACATGATTGCATGGCATAAAAACCTAAAATTTTGAATAATGTGGTCACCTGGCTTAATCCTGTGCAGAAAATATCCTCCTCACGCTTAATAGATTATTTGCCACGATATATGTCTTCTGTAGTCGTTTATTTCTCACTTTAGCTTTCTAAATTTAGTTGAATTACGTATGTGAACGCATATGAGTGGGTCGCATCCATAATGTAATACTTCATTTTAACCCAGAGAACATAAATGTGAAGAATTCTATACGTAAGAAAACTGATTATGCGTGTTTTAACCATTATTCTTCATTACAATTTCGTATCTTTATATTTTCAACTATTGATATTCATCAGAATAATTATGAGTCAATGATTGGTTAATAAATTAGGCCATATAAAACAACTATTTATCCTACAGCTAAATGATTTATAGAACACCAATAATACCCATAAAGAAAAGAAAAGGTTTATCCCACACCCTTTATCCCACACCTATATGGACTACCTTTTTGCCTTTCATTCCTCGTTTATTTGTTCTTAAATTTGGATTAATACATGAAATGAATGTTTACTTTTTGAAAAAATATACCGATTAAATGAAAGCCTTAAGTTATCAATCCAATGCAGCGTTTCATTTTAATTCGTTTTGCTTAAGATTTTTTTTTTGGATCCAACGGGAGTTTGAACTAGGGTCTCTCGCGTGGTAGCCAGACACTCTAACCGCGAGGCTAAAGTGCTCATTCGTTGCATAACTGTTTGAATTCGAAAGACCATATTTTACGACACAGCTGACAAAATCACTTGATTGCGTCATTCAGGTCATTGGGTACGCAGTCGTTTAACGAGTTAACGATGTGTGTATTTACAATGGATTATTATAATATAATGAATGTGAATAACAGTGTTGGGATAGAAAACTGGAATGAAACTGGTGAGACAGCATTTTCGATTGCGTTAAAATGTCGAATGTACTCGAATTATGCGATGTTTTGTTGAACAATTGATGGATTAAATTTAAAAAAGTGTAGTGATTTGTTCTTTAAATTTTCGAAAGAAATCGATGTTGAATTAAAAGGGTAATTTCTTTGATGAATAAGTCGTTCCTTTGTCGATCAAAGAATGTCTATCCACAAAAAAATTGCCTGCTTACATCAAGTGCTTTAAATTGGAAAAGATGGATGGCGATGAAGAAATGGTTCCAGAATTTTAACTCGTCATGGAAGCAAATTAATCTTAACGAAAATAAACATGGTTATTACACAACTTCGGTGAGTAGAACCAGAACCAGTAGATGTTTTACTGTTTATGTCAGTAAGTAAAAAGTGTGTTAAAAGAAGATTTATTTATAGACTAAAATTAACATTATTTGCGGGGATAAATCGTGCGTTACGTAGGTGTCTACACATTTTGTAAATTTCAAAATGGCAGCCATTTTTGTTTTTTTGGTATTTTACAGTGGTGAAACAAGAATTTTAGTTTGAACAAAACCGTCTGTGTTCTAGTTGAGTCTGTAACATTTGGAACGCTGATTAAATTTGAATCGAGGCGTATAGCGATATTTTGTCTCGTTACTCTTCTTTTGCATGGAATTCTTAAGGACTATTTCGAATTCCGTAAACGGAAAAGATCACAATTAATATTAATACGCAATGTTAGATTCAGTTAATTTACTGTGTTTTTGCTTTTATTTTATCAATTAAGACTACTTTTTGATTGTATCAGGAATAAATTAAATATAAAAAAGTATTGTAGGATAAATATAATACTATGTTAGTGTGATTGTTAACTTGAATTTATCCCACTCGTCTCAGAAAGGCTTACAAGGCTCGGCAAGCCTCGCCGTGTACCCTTTCTTCAACCCGTGGGAAAAACTCAATTTTGAAAAAGTACACACTCACACTAACATAGTATTCTCTATAACCACGCATATGCATAGAAACAAAATAAATGCTCATATAAATGCATGTAATTTTACATTAAATCCTTTGAATCGCTGATGTGAAGTTTACATTTACACTATAAAATCGTACGTCATTGTGTTCGCAAAAATTGTTTTCATTTGTTTACAATTTGAACGTCAGGCGTATTTTATTATGTCCACCAGTCCACGCGTGTTTGCTCAATAACTATTGCATATAATTTAATGAAAACCGCAATCCGGAAAAAACAACTGCATGTTAGTTTATGACAAATGTCATTCGTTGAAGAACATAATGTACTGACGTGTTTTTTTATGCTTCTTTGTATCACTTGGTAGCATTAAGCCTGCGCATGGAGTTGCTTGGTAAATATTATTTAGTGTAAATAAAAATAAAAATATTTTAATATCATGTTAACATAAAGTTCATCTTGCTTCGCAATTTAAACATCAAACATTTAAATAACTCTTGCAGCCCGGATGTATGCGTTCACATTTAGAATATCAACAAGACGAAAGCAATACGCACTAAGCATTTTGCAAGGCATAACACAACTTTAACTTAGTCGAATGCTTAATAACATATTGTAAAATATAACTCACATTAAGCCGAGAACTAAACATATCTGGAAAATTAAAATCCATGCTATGTTCTAGTCTGGAAAACCTTCCCCTGACTCTACGTGGATAGGTCAGACACAGACGAACAATTGCCAAACAACAACCTGTAATGGGGAATTTTATCCAGCGGAAATAAACGTATGTATAAATACACTTTGTTAAAGCTCATAAATCAACCGTTCGTTAATAAAACAGGCATAATTTGAGTAGAAAGTAGTAATTTATTTTAAAGGCACATACAAGTTGCCGCAAGATACATGGAGCATTAATAGTTTAACCAAGATTTAACAAACACATAACATAAAACATCATGACAAAAATATATAATTGTTTTAACATATGAATTTGAACGGATTTTCTTTGCGGTATTTTCAGCTTATTTTTACATCTCTATGAAAGAAAATATGCATGACAGACATGATGGTTGCATGGAGAAATCCCGTTATTGTGGTGAATAATTCGGAAGTCGTCCAATAAACATGAAGTATTATAACAATAAAATTAGTATGAGGACAAAATTAAAACCCGATGAGAAAACATTTAAAATTATACACAGCATAGCATTTATGTTTACGACAATTTACTGATTAGTTAAGTATCGTGATATTTTGTTTATGGTTGAATACAGTATTTAGTATCGCTTAACACTGCGACAAATACTCGATAGAATATATGAAAACTATTATTATAATGCAGTACACACATTATAGGCTGTTCATGTTAGCTGATTTATTTAGAATATAGTAAGGAAATATTTCAGACATACAAATGCTCAGTTTAACAAAACAAAAGTTCGGCATAACAAACACGAAAAAAACAGGATCTATCCGAAATCCAAAGAGAATTGTCATGACCGGAATACGCTTCACTTGCTGTCTTCTCTTTGCGCATATGCGTCGTGATATAGCATTTAAAGTACCAGGCGCTCGAAAGGCATTTTGTATTGGTTATCTGTAATCTAATAATGCGAAACATCATGCATAGAAAGATAAACGAGGTCGTCAATCGCCCCCCTCCTACATTTAGTCGCAACACAGTCAAATGCACAAAGGCAAGAACGGAATGTCCATGAAAGTAGTACGAATGAACAATGCAATATTGCATAAAGCAATCAAAATGATGTTGCAAGCACCTGTCAATTTACGCAAAAAGAAACGGTATTCATGAGTTGACTGATCATGAGCATTTGGGAGTCTTAGAACGAGCGATGATTGGTTTGTACAATAAATGCAAGAAACAAAACTATAGATGTAAGATGGCAAAATGCAGATGCAAGTTGCGAACATAATACTGCGAATAATCAGCATGCACCTACTCGCGGATTAACCGTACCAAATTTTATTGATTTACATGAGTTTATTTCAAAGTAACGTTTTATTTGTTCTTTACCGAAACGTTTATCAGACATTCGTAATGGATATGCTATATAAATATACACTGCATGTATATACTTATCAATATAACGGAACAAGAATGAAACTATATAACAATAAAATACCTTATTCATTTTTTATCTCGCAGCTATAAGATCGTTTACGATGTGTAAGAAATGCATTATTCTGTTTTTTCAGAATAATGGCCTTTAAATAGATTTCAGGAAATTACTTAACAGTTTGCATATCCCTATTTTAACGTGAAACAAGGTGATACTGAAATAAATCTTAGATCAGTATCTAGGTGTCTTCTATGACAATAAACAATCATTTTATATGTTGCAATCCGTCGGTATTGAATAGCTATAAAACCGATGAACTGCAAATTGTTACTTAGTGCCTTATTGATTACATTCTATTTACCAACGAAACAGAATTCTCTTTGTGTGGATCGAAAGCAAGCAATCTGCCATATGCAGACTATGGTGAAAATGCATCGGAGACATAAAGCGAAAGTAGTTATTCTAAATTTGATATTGTTCGTAACTGTATAATATATAAAGGTTGTCTCAAAATACTCAATACGCGGGTTTGTTTTAAGTGTCCTGTAGCAACAATAACTAGATAAAATGAAAAATTACTAAAATGGTAGATTATTTTCAGACAAATAGTATTGTCAGTATGAATTTAAAGAATAAATACGATTAATGTATTACTCGTTTCACTATACAATAGTTAAGCATGGCCATGTCATATACGGCAACAAACATACTAGTAGAAAGATCCAATTAAATATTCCTCATAGATACACAGTGCTTCTTGGTGTTCACTTAATTTTAGTTGTCGCGACAGAGAATGAAACCAGAAAAATCGAGGACATGTCGTAAATTTTAACACATAGAGTTTATATGAAGACGTAAAAGGTAAAAGAACGAGTTGGATATTTCTGGATACATTGTCCACGTTTCATAGCGGCATGTATCATTCGTAGAGGACACAACATAGTCACTCAGTTGTGCACCATGGATTGTTAAACGTTTCGCATTGATAGGTAACACATTATGTTAATCGGTCTACTACATGAAGTCGTTTTATAAAAATGAACTATGATTCGATGATTCGAAGTGTATAGATAACAAACGTGTTTATTGAAAAGTTATTTCTTGGAACTCATCATAGGACTCGTGCGTGCATTTCGCGTAACTCCATTCTTAACCTTTAAAACCCCGGCCAGTTTGCTTTACATCAAACCTACTATTATTAAACTTTTAAGATGTCCAAAAATGTCTCTTTGAGAAGTAGTACAACCACATATCGTTAACAGCTAATACTTAGAACAGGAGACGTTAACCGTATGTGTAGGTCCAGGTCCTTCTGTGCATAATATAAATCTTATGTCGTAAACATGCACGAGTCAAAAGTGCATCTATTCCCACACACTCATTGAAGATGGGTTTGTTTTTGAAAAAATAATAAAAATATCGAGATTGTGGAATATTGTTTTCATGTATTTGTATTTGTACAAGTGAGTATTTACATTCACTACGTTTGGCATAACACTTGTAATACTATCGTGGCTAAGTATTATATATTGTTGTATGCTTAGTTAAAATTTATCAAAACAACCAAGTACAGTCATTTAAACAAGTGGATATTGTTAATGAATATTCGTTAACCTCAGTTCTTTAATTTTGAAACTCACTACAAGTGCGATGACGACATAAGCATAAACAGTATTTGAATGATATCAAATAACCACATGTGGGATGAGAACATGATGGGCATTTACCTTAAGTGACTGATATCAACGCATAGTTTGCGCGTAAATAAATTGACATGGAACAAATATTATTATACGTATAATATATAAATAATTAATTACAAATATTTGTATACAATGTAATGTATGAACGGTTTATTCCAACAAAGTGACTACAATCCATTTCATGTTATCACGATTTACCAATATATGGTTAGCGTTAGCGTTTGCGACAACTACATTAAAACGGAAATATTTGACAAGTTACATTTACTATGTATTAATCTCATGAGCTTTGCAAATTTTTATACATTGTCAGATCTATAATATGAATTACAATGAAAGACATCATCAGTTACGTCGTTCATAAGTTGTTGAATTACAATGGATATAATAGAAATGTGAGCATTCGTAGGTTGTGTTTATTAGAAGCCTATCGCGAAGGCATTGCTAACAATGACGATACGGGGAAGGTGTCGAATTCTCTAAAGCACACATTGGATATACCTCTTTGTTAGTAGAACCGTTAAAGTTGCAGATGATTTATCAGTTAATACTTGTCTGCCTGATGATGTAAGAAACCATCAGAACCATGATAATCAGAACAACACGAAACAAATATTTGTGTGTACACTTTAAATATGTCACATGAAGTAGAACAGTTTTGATTTACTGGCGAAACATAACTGTATACGTATGTAAGGTTGCAAGGTTATCCGTCAAAATAAAAAAGTCTCAATCATATCGTTTTTGTAGTTCAATGAGATCATGCTATTAAGCTAAACGACGTTTCGTGCACCGATTTAAATCAGTAGACATACATTTAAAGAAATAGTTATATAAATTATGCAAGCATGTTCCTTAGTTGTAATTTCTTCTAATTAAGAAATAATCGACGGGTAACCGTTGGTTATTGCGGTAATAACCAACGGTATGGAGTTCCGATGCTTAGGAATTAAACCACGAGGGCGTAGCCCGAGTGGTTTGATAACAAGCATCGGAACTTCATACCGTTGGTTTTAACCGCAATAACCAACGGTTATCCGTCGAGTATTATGATTCTACGACAATTCCACCACGAAAATGAGTTTCAATAACATCCGAAATATAGTGTCCGAATTATATGCTACTAAATCCAAATAATAACTAGATCCCTTAACACAGCTTAAATGTGCCTATTCTTCTTGTAAAAACTTATTTTATATGCAGAAGAATTGAATTAACTTTGCTTCCAGTGCGTTAGTTTGGTTATAAATACTTTAAGAAGAAAAGATTTGTAAGTTTATTCGGTAGAATGTATTCACAGCGCTTGCGAGGAAACAACCGTTTGTATATCGGGGTAATAACCCACGGTAAGCTCCATTCTCATTCTAATGCGCAAGCGTTGGTTATTGGTGTGCGACTGTGGTAGAATATATATTATACAAATGATTAATTCACTATGTCTCTTATTTTTAAATATCTACTGTCCAATCGTGTACGTGTTTTTTGTTTGCAATAAGTCAGATTGAACATAAACTGATTAGTGACGGTTCCTATGTCTGCATAATAAGTATGTTTTATGTTTACACATGAGTATGAATGCGCATCATTAGCATACTTTTACATTTTATTAGGTACGTGATATGGAGCATATTATTCCAACAATATACGTGTATGCATTTGCAAATTTATAGAATTGAACGAGTATATATTTTTAATTGTGTTTCAATTGAAAGACCATTAAGACAATATTTTATTTCAATACAATCGAAGGTGTTCTACCCCATTGACGTGTAATAACATAATTTAATTGCATTTAGAGTATTCCGCTCAAATAGTTATTGTGTTTCTAACGATAATGTGGTCAATGGTAGACGGTTGGCTAGTATGCATTTGCCCACGTTCATGATTCTGGTTTTGTTTTGATTTTTCAATTTCCATACACAATGTTAAATGACCACCATGACCTTTCGAGAAGCTATAACGATATATCAAACACGCTTCTAAATGATGTGTCGGAATATACATTTTCTGTCATTTGTAGTTGACATTATATTTCTTAAACGTATGCCTTAATTGAATACTCGGATAACATTCGAACAGTCAAGACAGAGTGTGCAATCGATGTTTTATTAAAAATATTGTGAAGACGCATATAATCATACATTTATTGTTTTTGTGATTAATCATGTATGTGTTCATGTCTTTGTGAAAAATGTCCAATCGACCCTCTTTATATTAACACCAGACGGTTAAGTGGATACGATGGGTTTTTTACGTTCAGAGAAAAAGATATGTTTGATGTATACTTCAATGCGCGTTTTGGGGATTTATTGTATACCAAACGAATAAAACATGATCCGAAAATAAACATGATGGGTGGTGTTAATATCAATTGTGTACTAGTGTGAGCGAATGAAGTGTTACATTATTTATAAAGAAAAACATTAGTTTGTTGATCTATGAACGATTTAATATAAGATGAGAGTTGCAATTGAATCTATACTGCTTTTAATATTTGTCAATTTCGAATTCAAACTTATATTGTTATAGAATTGAAAAATAATTTGAGCATGTCTCAAATAGAAGCATTATATAAAATGTACGACTGTATTTATAGGCGTCATTAATATGTCATGATTTTAACTGGATGTATTAATTTCGATATGTTTCAGGCTTTGGTTGCGTTAACAAACAACGAAAATTAATTATAAGGAGTATACTATTGATATTGCGATATTGCGCAACAATATGATGTAGTGGTTTTCTATTCTATGCGAACTTTAAACCAACTAAAAAACAACATAGCAAAGATCATAAATATTATAATGACTTTATGGGCACTACGAAATACATTAAAGTGCAAAGGTGACATTTACAGGAATACATAGAGAATATGGTGACGTCTTTACATTAAATCTGCGCCACTGCGCCACTGCGCCACTGCGTCACTGCGCCACTGCGCCATTGCGCCACTGCGCCACTGCGCCACTGCGCCACTGCGCCACTTATCGATATTTCAATGCAAAAACGTCGATTATATTTAAGTTGATTACGGGTTCTCCAATATTTTATACCGCGAAGGTCACTTAACTTAAGTGTCGGTATGTTTGTTTCATTACATTTTATGATTAATCCATCAATAAAATACATCATTTATTCGAATGTACTTATTGGGTAAATGTTAACATGCTGGTATTTTCTTCGGACACAAACATATAAAATTATAATATATTTAATCGTGTTCCATTCAGTGCAATGCTTAAACTGAGTATATACTATTTAAATGTCAACAATTGTATCTCTCAGTCCACATATGAGTATGATCGAGGAATATTAAGTAAAATTAATTTACAATGCCTATCTTAATGATACTATCAATGAAATTTTGTTCACTTCAGCGTTAATTATAATGATCAAAATAACGCGGACACCGAAACGTTTATTCGTAATAGTTTTAGAACCAACCATGTTTATGTGTGTTGTATTGTCATATAGTCCTTGGAACACAATAAACGGACACGAGTCCAATCAGTTTCAACAGCATGTATTTCTGTTTATAAAACTCTAACACCACATTTTCCAATTTTCGTAAAATGCAAGATAACAGCAAGACCCTAAACTGGTCTCGCCCGCGAAAACAAGAAATTCTGACCTATCTGTACAGTGGTCTAGCGTGTACTGCTTAACCACCTTAGACTAACTAAACATGCACATATATATTTTGAAAGTTACCTGATCATCAAACAACATCAAACAACTTATGTCGTAAAGCACCGCGTTAACATATGAACAAATAAACATTCCTCTTGCACTGAACGAGTTCTAAGTAAAACAAATTACATTAATGTGTGATCAATTTATTAAAAATAACCAGTTAAACATTGATGATGAAATAATTATTATTTATGAGTCATTATTGAGTGATATTTAAATCCGGCAAGATTTGTCTTTGAACATCAACAACAGCAACAATGCCATAACTGTGTAAATATTGATTACGTAAACTATAACACATACCGACATGTGTTTATTAAAGCATAGCTGCAAAGTATTATTTAATTAGTAATATCCTTGTATGACAAATGTATGCGTTTTTGCACAACTTCGTCCAATCGCCAATCGCCAATAGCGACATGTTAGTACTGCAAAAATTATTAACTAGCAAACTACTGAATGATTGGGTTAAACACGAGTTCTAAAGGTTTTTTGCGAATAACGTTGAGATCGGAATCAATTTATCTCTTCAAAACCAAATCAATATTTTGTCATATAATATACAAAGTGAGTATCAACTAGTGCTGAAAATATATTTCATGATGCGTCTTTAGTTTTATTTATATTTCTCAGACGAAAGCGGAAAACCTACCATGTATGTTAAACTCATCAAAGGAAAAAATGCCATTTATAAAGAAAACATCAGAGAGAACCTATAAATATGTTTTCGAAACAATATCTGCGAATCTCTGTTTTCTTTTTTTCCAAAAGTTTGTATTATACGTTGATGCATGCAATAAGATATATACCTGGATCTATATTGAATTATTAAATTAAATTGAAATACTTATCCCATAGGAGAAAAAAAAACACAGAAGTAATGTTTAACATTAATGTTTTTTTTTATATAAAATGCAGTTTCACCATTTAAATGAAGCGTATATTAAGGTCAAGTGTTTAGGGCAATAAAATAGTTTTAGCTGAATAAATAACAAACTGCGTACTTAGAGCGCAGTCATGGGTATTCTATTAACTGGGCGATTTTAATTAACTTCTGTATATTAGTTGTCAATATGCAAACGCATTGTATATTCAATCATGTTTAGATGAAACTTACTAAAACAATTAGTCAATACAACATGTACTTAATAAGCAGATGTTTGACCTAAATATTATTCTTTGCTTAAACGAAACCTATGTTTGGAAAATTTCGATTCCAAAAATTAATATTGTCAGGAACATCATTAGACAGCAATTTATGACAATTACTTCCGTTTGCAAACAGCAGCGAATAACAGGGCGTCGATATGTCTTACGCGTTTTATTGACTATAAAGCACAACATCAATACATAAAGTGGGCCATTTCTGAACAATAATTACATAATTGGCTGGCCATGAAAATTAAAACCTTCAATACGTTGGTCACCCGGCTAAACATCAAACCTATAATAAGTCGACATGTCAATACCTGTACTAATGTATTTTAATCACGCGTGATAGACACTTTTCTATGATGTATGTCTTCTGCAAATGTTAATTCATCGGCAAAGCGTTCTAAAATTAGTTGGAATACGTATTTGTTCGCACATGCGTGTGTAAGTCCGCGCTGCTCGGGTATTCTTGCTATTTACGACACAATTATATGTGGGAAACTGCACGTAAGGAAGCTACATATCAATTCAAATCCATTGTCTTACATTGTTTTACATAACAGTAAGATGGAATCGATGCCCAATAGCTGTCAAATGGTTGCCAATTACTCGGAGTTTAGAAACTATGATACTCCACTGGCCACTGTGACGAACGCTGAAAAATGTGAATACCCTCAGGGTTCTGTGCTCTGTCGGATTCTGAGCTAGTGGAGGCAATGATAATACATGAGAACAGTTGAATACTTATTTTAATATAAAATAAATAGTTTATATGTTATTTCGATACGGACAATCACACCCGCGGACTGTTGAGTATAACTTATTGCGAATATCTACGTATTTGATTGTCATATATAACTGATATGACACTATGTGCATATACACGTGCATGCATTTTTATATTAATATTTAATAATGTTTTGTAAAAAAAACAACATTAAATGTAACAGGTTCAAAATAAGTGTACTATACACATTATATTTGTCGTTCGTGTCTCTTAACATACGGTGTTATGAACATTGGTTATTAATTTGGCACTTTTAATGGAACTTATGATATGTATTTTTTGCCTATATCACATTCAATCCTAGACGTTTTGCGTGACTAAACTGTTCTACATCACCAGCTATGTTTAACGCAGATATCCGGTTATCATGGATATTACGGAAGCATTTTGGAATTCCTTGACTTATCTAATAGTGTGGTGTTTGTATTTTTTATATTGAAGTTAAAGTCATATTTATTCGACAAAAAATAAACTTTGGCTATATTTTGCACTTTTTTTTTACTGACTGAAATTCAGTCGAGATCCATTAACTTAGCACTGTAAAAAAAAAACATTTTAGTAAACATAAATGCACACATGTAAATAACGGACAGCTATTTAAAAGCCCAAATTAGGAACTCGAACAAAACACATTAAAAAGGCTAGGTCTCTAAAGTGTTCGTTGACGTTTTAAATAAAAGAATATATGTGTTGAAATGTCACAATTAATTTCTTAAACCTTTCTTGAATAATTTAGTTGAAAGTCTCAGAATCCCTTCAAAAATCCCATTCCCCAGGTCAAGGAGTGGAACACAGATAACGTGAAGCATGGATATGTAAAAGGTTTACATATATTTTGTCCAGTACTAACACAGAAATATTTTTTAAATAAGTTTACTTTGCTATGTTCAAAAGAAATGATTACCTTGCCAGTTACCTTATTTTTTTGCTTCTTGATAAAACTAAAGATGTTAACCAAGTTATTTAGGTATTATGTATGCATGTGTTAATTTAATTATCTATTTTTGTAATATGGTATGTGGTAAGAATTTCAGGTGTGTTATCGTCTGTTTGTATATTTGTTTATTAGTTGGCCAGACGCATGTATTTGCTGTTTCTGCCAATAAAATGAAACTAAAACTGTAATGTGAGTATACGTTTCTTTTGATTAAGCCAGCGTCACTTCATAGTGCAATCTAAGGTACATCTGTATTCGCATTAACCAATTTCGGAAATAATGAGTCCTAACAGCAGTTACTTCTTTTCACCACTGTGTTCGTTATTAATATATATTTCTTAATTTTAATAAACTAGAATGTAAAAGTTTTACGCCTTAAACATTTACAATTCGAAAGGAAATGTCTCATGTTTGAATTGAAAACATAACGTGATGGATAACAATCATGCAGATAACTTTCGTTGAATTGAAATTAATATGATCCTGTGTGAGGATATGTTTATGGCCCATGAGCCACAAACACACTTGATAAATCATGTCGATCCGACAGTTAATCCCATTTAACTGTCAGATTGCCAACAAAAGAAAACACGCAGACGTTTCCTCAAAGCAAAACATGCCTTCAGTTTTGCTGAAATCGTAGTTTCTTAAAGCTTCACAAGTACATTGAAATGCTAGGATTTATATTATCAAATAGAGGAATATTTGAGTTTAGAGACGCATTAGAATTCTTCACAGCAAACATGACTTCATTCGAAATCCCGTCTTGTTGAAATTGTTGTTATTTAAAGCTACGCAAGAACATTGAAATGATGGGATTATATTATCAAAAAAGGAGTATTTGAGTTGAGAGACGCATACGAATTAGAATTGTTACATCCAACATGCGCTCCTCCTCCGCAATGTTTAATTGTCCCGATTGTATCATCACTACATCCACGCTTTTAGCACCAAAGGGATTTTATAGCCCGCTTTAATGTTTTACTACAATGTGACATTAACAACGGTACAAAAAGTGGGCTTTATTAAGTCTCTGAACTTACGTATACTATGAATACAATGAATTGATCAGAAGTAATTAATGTTTATATGTGTAAATACAACATAATACCAAGGCCCACAATGTTTTTAATTTGAACATGACTTCGAAAGTATTCCGAGAAACAACAGTTCATTTCGAGTTTAATTATGGTGTTTGTATGTATTTCTTTTGACCCTGTAGACAAGGATAACCCATAAAAGTGCAAGCACTTATTTCCAATGGGGTCCTTTGTCTTTTTGCTGTAGAGACAGCAAGCAGAAGAAACAGTATTGAGATACATGGAATCCGGGTGCGATACCCTAGCTCTTTGCGAATAGATCCATTGGTTCTTTTACGTGCTCAGTATGCAGCACCAATATACCTGAGTTTTATACCAGTACATCTCTAGTTGGATGGGAAACACTTAAAGCATTTCTGAAATTCCCAGTGCCCCGGCCAGGGATTGAACCGGGGACCTCCGGAATGGGAGACCAGTGTGTTACCACTTGACTTCCGCACCACCCAGGTTTATTTTTATATTTACCGAGCGACAAACATCTTTTTAATAGATGACCTTGGCAATGTCTTAGCAGTTTGAAAATGCGATAGTGTAAATTGCCTTCTGTGATTGTTTGAATTTCCAAAACAATTTTTAGTTCAGCTGAGCATTATATGAGTTTTGTTGTGAAAAAAACTGGGCTTAATGCATGTGCGTAAAGTGTCATCCCATATTAGCCTGTTTAGTCCGCACAGGCTAATCAGGGACGACACTTTCCAATTGTATGTTGTTGTGTTTTTAAAGAAGGTATTTCTAAATGAAAAACCAGTATAAGTGGAAAGTGTCGTTCCTGATTAGCCTGTGCGGACTGTACATTTTTTATTAGAAAATTATAAATGCAAATTAAGGGAGAACAATTTTGCGGTTTGATTATGTGACTTCCTTATTCCTTAATAAAAGCGAATGTTTGTCTAGCTCAGCATCCATGCGCCACAAATCAGCTCAGCATTCCATCTATATGAGTTAATAAAAAAAAATGATGTTAACTTTGGAACCGAATATTGACCCGACATAAAACTGACATGCTACGAACAGAAACTGAGTAAAGATCAGCAACTCCAAATCAACATTAAAGATTCATAAATATAAAGGATAATGCATACACGTATAAAGCCATTACTGAGACATACCATCAATATAGTTTGTGTCAGAATTTATTGGTGCTTTTCGATCTATTTCCGATTATACTTCCTCCAGCACGAAATGTTACGTGAAATTAGTCTCGCCAATATATTGCGTCAATAAAAGAGAAATTCTCGTTAACATGGCACAAAGAAACGAAA
Organism: Dreissena rostriformis; assembly: GCA_007657795.1. Classification (NCBI taxonomy): domain Eukaryota; kingdom Metazoa; phylum Mollusca; class Bivalvia; order Myida; family Dreissenidae; genus Dreissena; species Dreissena rostriformis. Next base: position 116,679 of record VMBQ01002135.1, on the reverse strand, counting down.
GTTCTGAATCGGTCAAATATCGGGTAAATTTATCATACTTAATAATATACAGTTTTTTTTATCCAGGGACATTTATATATTTACGACACATGCATGCCGTGTGTTTATTTCCTTATGCTTTTACATAGTAAGTATTTGTTCATTGTAAAAGTGTTTAGTTTAGGCACCTACTTACTGTTGGTTTAGCTTGATCGTTTTTAAGTTATTTACATTCAGTAAATTGAAGGTCTTCGTACGCATGATACTAACGCACCATTTCCACACGTTAGTGAGATCAACTTTCTTTGTCTACAAAGAATGTGCTAACTAGGTTATATCCTTTATCTTTAGGAGTCATGACAACAACTGTATATTTACCTTTTTGTTACCTTTGTCGATGTACTTCTAAAAGGACTAAAGGCGGTCCTATAAAATGATACTAGCTTGCACAATTAATGCCTCAATATGTCGATGCTGTGTATGAAATTGTATAAGTCTAATTAAACTGTCTGCTCTGTTCTGTTCTGTATGAAACCACGACGTATATAAGACATCCGAATTCGCGGCGATAATAAGCACAGACGAAAGCGGTGGATATTTTGGAATTCTTGAAGCTCGCTCCTGTCATCAAGTACGATCAACCTTGTAATTTAAATCGATGTTTAATTAAAATGTTGTAATACAAACAATGCTATCATGTAATTATTCTCCATGTCTTAATAATCAAGTGTTGAAATGTAGACAGACTGAATGTGTTACATTGTCATTCGATGGTTTAACCTTATAGCCATATTGCGTTCACAAGTTGTTCATGTTGATATTACGTACGTCGGATGTGGACAATTAACCAGCAATAAAACCCTCGTAGATGCATAGCATTTAATTTGCCGGAAGCTTGCTGTTACCGATGCTGACGAAGGGTTTAATAAACTGCGGACAAGCGTCTTATAAAGTCGTTAATTTATTTTGATAATTGCTGGTTCACAGTGACCGCGATGGCATTATTGTTATAATTGATTGATTTTTTTTTATAAGATTACCTGGATATACTTGCAAAGTAATCTATTAAATATGTTAAATAGTATATGTTCTTTATTATAAATACACTGTGCATGTTAAACAGAACATATCAATGGAAGCATATATATGTTGCAGAATAGTATTAAGTCACTCTTTCGTTTGTTCGATGCCAACACTTTAGATGTAGATATTATACAAATTTGCGCAATATAAAGGAAATATCATATTGTATTACTTTGAACAGATTGTCAGTCCATTTTCTGTCAATTGAATGTATTCACATAAATAAAAATACATCCATTATTACTCTTGTTCAGCAAACGCTAATGCCAAACAACGACAATTATTGTTCAGAAATTGATTTGCCAGAATAAGTGGGGGAGTGATAATAACACCATTGCATAAAAAAATGCAATTTCCTATAATCACTGAAAAGGTTGAATACCATAAACGCATCAAATATAAACTACTTATGGAAACATACTGTTTCCATGGTTTGATTACCAATAAATGTAGTTAAGGAAGTACATTTATTTCACATTCAAATTTATCAGATTATTGTCACTATTGATTTCATCAGTGTTAACCAATACCCATACAACAACATAGAGAAATACCTTGTTTATTTTCGAACGAAAGCAACATTGAAAAGAGATGCGTTTAATATTTGACTGATTACACATGTATACATTAAAGTGTCGGAATGTGGATACAAATAAATACCGTTACGTAATTAATAATTAATTGTCGTCTGTTAATATAAAAAATCTACAATTCATAATCCAGAGCGGAACTGAATAAGCCCAATTCATATGTAACATACTTTTGAATGAATTGAACAGTATACATATATACAATTTAAGATACAATCGATTTTAATTGGCGAATTTTCATTTGCATATGTCTTAAGGTTAATGCTAATCCGAATCCAGTGTGCACTTTTTGATTTCTTGGAAACGTTCTGTTTGTAGCATCATACTTTGTCAATTACATGTTAAATCGTTTTCACGGATATTTTTGAGAATATACAGCTTTTTACAAACCCAGTGTGCACTTTACATTTCTTGTTATTTCTTGGAAACGTTTGTTTTTAGCATTCATACTTTGTCAATTAGATGTTAAATCGTTGTCACGGATGTTTGTGATACAATAATTTTAAAAAGCTTTTTTTAACCATTATGGGATATTATCGCATTGCATGACCAGACAAAAACTGTGTAACGGGTTTATAGGTTTACGAAATTTTAAACGGTGATTAATCATAAGCATGTATGCCGTCAAGAGCGCTTGATTGTACGTTGAAACATGATTATATCAGACGAAAAGGCTTATATAAAATAATAATATTTTTCCTAAATAAAACATATATCTCAGGAAACCATAAGACAATGAAATTGTTTTGATTTACTATTACCATCTGCAAGACTTGTTAGAAAGTAAATTTATTAACTCTATTTGTAAAGTTGCATCGCCCATCTTATTATGCAAAAACGGTAAGGATTAAATAAAAGTTTATTATATATGTATGTGAATGTTATTACACATTAGGTGGTGTATGTCGAAGTAATATGGGCATGATACATCATGATATTCACACACTGTTTTCTTTAGTTTGAGCCGTAATATTGCACTATTTTATTTAAGTTATGTAATAATGAAAGATCATCCTATTGCATCCACTTGCAAGTGCATTCAAACTGTTATAACAGTTTAATTCCAGGGTCTGGGCAGTTATCCCTATGGCCAGAAATGACTACAAATAAGCCAGTTTAGCTCATTATAATGTAAAGTTATAAAACGTCATGTATCATAATTTCAGCCATATCCAACATATAACAATGGTTTTCAATTAATAGAATTTTCGAATCGTTAACTCACTAACCGACACCACTCGAGTAAGTCTGAAATTGTGCGGCTGTTTGGCTGACAATATACAAGTGTTTGTTTATTTAAAGTGCATCATAAAAGCGTCCTTACCCCATGGGTAATCTACTCCAAAGAATGACATTCGTGTGTCAGTGGTGGTATAAAATTGTTGTATTCTCAGCGACTTAATTTACAAATATATATAAAAATAACTAAAATCGCCCTAAATAATATCTCATGAACGAAACGTAACAGCAACACTCAATTGGATTTACGATGTATTTTTTATAAGCTATGCTTCAGCAAGTAGTTTATCTGTTATCTGCATAATCGTCTAAATTATTGTTGTTTTTGTTTTGAGAAAAATAAATATATAATATCTTCAAAATACATATATGCAATATGTACTTTTAAAACTAAATTGTCAACTATCAAAACCATCAACTATAACATAGATAGATCAAAATTAACTATAATATCTATAGGTCATTTTTCTAACTGTATTGCTTTACGTTAATGGTCACTCGGGTGGATAATCAAATTATGAAGCGGCAATTAAGTAATATGGAAAGACAGTAAATATATAATTAATTCTGTATTCTATATTACTGTCTTTCCACACTACTTAATTATCGAAACGCATTTTTATAAACATGTATTTTAAATGCCGCTATTGCAATTACTGAAACATAAATGTATTTATATAATGTTGCTTTATTTGAATTAATGTTACACGAAAAATGGCAATGGTAATAATTAGGCATGTACATTATTTGATATATAATGTATCTTCTGACTCAGATAACATATTTGGCTCATTTGCGGCAGCTGGAATTTCCTTAATACGGAAATTGTACATTATTAGGCGTGAGTTACTCTCAACGAACGTAGAAAAATACCAAATGTAACATAAATTTGATAAAAAAATTGTCATCATAATTATATTAAAGTGTGAACACGTCGTACGCGGTTTATTTGTAGTTGTTAACAATCATAAACACCGGTATCTAATACTTATTCTAATTTAAAACATATATAGAATGGGTCTATGAAGTATATTTATATTGTCAAAATGAGTTGTCCTGTTTTTTGTTTTTGCTATATTTACACTGTTTCTTTGTGTGTAACAAATTAGCCTAAAGGACAAAGTTTAAAACGCCAAGGTCCCTTAAGAGACAATAATTGTCATATCGCTTTCTATTTTACAAAATGATGGTATGGTCAGTTCCCATCATTTCAAATTTATGAGGTGGTTTATATATGCGAGGAATATAACATCAGCCGTAGTATTCTACAAAATATAAGGTGGTTGATACATTTGTTCGTATATGCATTTAAACACTTTGTGTCAATATTAATTACGCAGGTGCAAAACAGCGTTAATCAGTAATATTGAACGGTAAAGTGGTAACATGCATAAATGTTGTTATTGAAACAAGACTGTTGCTTAAGCAAATTTCAGTAACTTTGCAAACATAAGTTCAGACTGTGGCACGTTCAATTGAGTTCGTGTAATTACATTATACGAATTACACTCCACAAAGTCAACGTACCTGAACGCCACTATCATAGATGCAACGTTTATTTGAAATCAACGACACTCTTTATTTGTCGTACAAAATGGCGACGATAAGGCGCAGCTGCTTGCATTAAACTAAATCATTTAAATCCATCAATGGTCGAAAGAAGAGCCTTTTTCTAAAGAGCGTCTGTTCTCTTCTGGTTTAAAAGCAATTAAGCGATCGCACCCATGCCTTTTGTGGTTATTTCCTGCATTATCAGTGTATCTGAAATATGTGCGTGTATTCCATTCCATTTCATTCGGGATGCCGCTGAAAGATAAACGTTTGGGCAACAAAATGCCTTTACAGTTTGCCGTTTCATAATGGGACCCTATAGAAATCGGATTGAGTGTAAACTCACCCTAAGGGGTGTGTCGCAAATCGGTATCCGATTCAGAAATTATAAGCCCATTTGATTGATAGCTGGCGAGCGATCAAATATGCTCCCATATCATTATCATGATGTACATTTTTACTTCCGTTCGGTAATAGTCTCAGACGCGTTTGTTGCTGATGATGCGCAGAGCATATATTGTTAAGCCGTGAAAATTTCGTTAACCAAACAAAACGGAAACTATAAAACAATGAGTATAATAGCCGTATATTAACAATTATTCATAAATACGAAAGGATAACACAGTTACATTGGAAGCCATTAATATGAATGCAAATGAATACATTGTGTTTCAGAAGTAATGTATTGCAAGTAAATATATTTCCGAGTACACTTTTCTTTATCGCGAAATATCATTAGCCTGGTCACGTTTTTGAAAATGTAAAAAGAAATGTTCGTTAATATCACGACATAACCAGAGTTAGGAATCTGTCAGTTATCGGATATAATATTTACTTTTCAATAATAATAACACAACTAAGAGCTTTTTATGAAACGATCAAGAGGTATACCAGTTTGATATAGAACATGAATTTTAATTTAATAGTACAATCATACAAGTGGCTTATCTTATTTCGCATGAATACATCACAAATAAAATTATAATGTCTATGACCGATCTCAAAATAGTAAAACTACAATACTGATAAGCCTTAGCCCCATTAAAATAGTAAATAGAAATAATAAAATAAAATACGTGTATATATAACAATGATGTATTTTATAATGACACTCTTAGTCTCGAAAAATGTCTCAAAACTTAAAACCAAAAATGAATATCGAACGTTAGTGCAAAATGGACAGCAGACGAACAGTAGAATTTTTGCCTCAACTAAGTTTGTTTAACTTAGAATGAAAATACACCAACAATTTTGACGTAACAATTATGAATATTGCTTTTTGTCTATCAATGAATCGTTTAGATATAATATGTTTAACCGATGAATATGCCATTTATAGTGTAAACTGGTCAGATATGCAGGACATGGCCGCCATTTTTTTCCAAAATGGCGGCCGCATAATTTGTTATACAATTTGTCTTGAAAATCAAGCTATTTGCACTCGGAGAAAAATGAAAACAAACATTACTCAGGTTGCTTTGTTGTTAAGAATGTTTGAAAGATACATACAATTTATTCTTCTTTGACATTTAGGTGTGAAATATTGTACATTTGTATCGAAATTATTGCAACTTGCACAATAATTGTGAACCACATTTGTACGTATATATCAAAATAAAGTTATCATTACGGTAATATAAAGACAATACACACACATGTATGGCATACTTTAACAACTGTTTTAAAACATGTTGAATAAATAAATATATAAATCATTTAATAAGAAAACTAGTTTACACCCAGGGGTGCGCTTATTATGGACTTATTGGTATTACGTAGGATGTAGGAGCGTCGTACACTTCATGGGTGTGCTTATTATTGATTTATAAGTAATACGTAGGGAATAGGAGCGTCATGCATCTTTTTTACTTCAGTACTGTGGTATTTAATAACCTATGTCACAGTTCAGTTAGAACACCAACATGTATGGTCCTGCTGTTCAGTAATATAGTGATAGGTTTCAAATCGAATTTTGAAGCAATTAATTTGATAATTGATTGAAGTCACAAATCAATTGTCAAAATTATTCTATCAAAGAGAAGTATTGTTTTCCCAATCAAGTTTTTTAAAACGGTTTTTATTGTCACTAAGTCTATTGGTTATACGGGTCAATATTAGTTTTTAGATTTAGGGGCTTATGTTGGTAAAAGGTTAGCCCCTCGGTCAAGTCACACAAATAATATTGCTAGCGTTAATGTTTTCATTTCAAAGCACCAGACTGACTGTGAAAAATGTGGTCTCTGTCAGACTGAAAAGAAAGATGAAGATTTAAAGTTGCCTACACCCGATAGCAAGGTTTAAGATAGTTATACAAATATAGCAACAAACGTTCCGCAATTTTACGCAATGAACCGGCTTCCATTGATCTTAGACCCAAGAAGGTTAGATGAGGGGGTGGAATCGAAGCCACATTGCGCAAAAGGCAGGCACAATATCGCCAGAGCTGCCGTCTTATGTTTAACATAGAGACAAATAGATTAGTGTTGATTATAGATCAGGTTTATCATGTGAGGCTTAAAAAACAAAAAGCACGAGCCTTGGCGAGTGCTTTTTTCGTTTTCGTGCCGAGCATGATAAACCTGATCTATAATCAACACTTACCTATTATTTTATTTATCCCACTGTTTATTCAGTAAACCTTTTTATTTAAACAAAATTAGTTAAACTGGATAATTAAGCTGGATTTATGGCGTCATTTTGTCAAAAAAATGACGTCGTTTCGTGCCGTGTATTATAATTCGCTGTAAAATTGGGATAAAAAAGTCAGACCTCCGGAAAGCAATGACTATTAATATTGATAGAAGACTAAACGAATGTTTGGAGGACTTCACATTGAAATTGCTGCACTTAACTCTAGCGGAACGTTTCTGCAAGCAAGTGGATGGACGGACGCCCTTACAGAAAATGAAATTGCTTCTTCAGGAACTGCACAATCATTCCTGTCTGTGTAAAGTGTGAAGAAAACCAGAAAAGCGCACCAGGTTACAGCTTGTGTCTTGTAAAAGCTCACCACAGATTCATATAAGCTGTACTGCAGCGAGACAGACGACGAGTCGGAAAAGTTAAGTTTTGAACAATGGTGCGCGAAGCGAGCGAGAAAAAGTTCCCCGTTTGAACTAATGGCACGTTGTGCTGACAATGGAGTTGACTATTTTGTCCTTCATCAGATCTTTACCCATACATGAGATATGATTAGGTTAGATGTACAGCAAAATGAGTTGTCTCGAGAATTTCATAAAGGGAAATGTGTTGTGTTCAGATCGAAACGGCCTTTCACACGAATGGCAATCGACCAGGTTCATGAGCAAGCCAACGCAATGATTAAAGGGGAGGGTGGCGATGTTGGTGTAACTGAGGATCCGTCCGCGCTAGGAAGGTGGATGGTTGCTTGACCAGAGGTTTCATGCCTTGTCTCACAATTTGAGAAAATGTTTGAAGACAAAGAGGTCACAGAGAGTGTAAGGCACCAAGAGCAAACAAAGAAAACACGCGTTTTTGGAACAAGTACGGAACATGTACAATGTAGTGAAGGAAATGGGAAATCAATTTCAGGAAGAGAGCGAAGACTTATTGTCTTTGGACAAAAAGATAATAGCAGCTGCCGGTGCAATTGAGCAACTGTCGAAACATCTTCTGAATGGTAGGGAAAGGTTCAAAAAGTTCATGACCGAATTAGACAATTTTGACACAAATTCAGTATATGCCCCAATAAAGAAGTCTAAACTCAATTTCTTTCAACAGAAAATACAGCCTGCTTCCCGGGAGGTTTTAAAGAGGGATTTGAAATACGATTGTCGTCTGTTTTGAAAACTGTTTATCTCATGCCAATCAAAAGAATGTGACCTCTTTGACTTTTTTTAAGCACGAGGACAAGTCTTTTCCCGCTGCTCTAAGTGACAATGGATCCCTATATGGGTGTCAGAAGTCGACACTCACGACGCTTCTTGAAGCCACAGTGGAGAACTCAGAGACCGTGCCAACTGCTACTGCCATTGATATTGATGGTTCGGCGTTGGTGAATACATTACCACCTGAGTTGTCCAAGACCTTTGATGATTATGCTGCACTTAAAGTAGTACCAAAGGTTCAGCGTTATGCTTCCCATATAACAGGACAGACATAGTTTTTGATGTTTACAATGTTGATAGTCTCAAGGCAGAGGCCAGATAAAAGAGAGTGGAAGGAAATAGACGCAGAGTAACACAAAAGGGTAAACTTCCTAAAAACTGGCGTAGTTTCTTACGAGACAATGATAACAAAACTTACCTGTTTAAGTTTCTAGCAGACAAGATAATTGAGTCCCGTCCCCAAAGCATTGTGATTGTATCAAAAGACGACAGCGCAGTATGCAATCAAGACAGTGTTCCTGAGGGACTAGTTCCTTGCAATCATGAGGAAGCAGACACAAGGATGTTTTTGCATGTAAAAAAAAACGCAGTAAACCAAGGTCATAAAAACATCATCCTTAAGGCTAGTGACACTGATGTTCTAGTGATTGCTTTAAAACATATTCAGCTCTAAGCAATCTAGGCTTGGAGAAACTTTGGCTTGGATAAGGTCAAGGAGCAAATGTGAGGTGGATCCCTATTCAAGACATTGCTATATCAATAGGGAACTAAACTAATGATTTTGCCTTTTTTCACGCATTTACAGGGTGTGACACTGTTTCAGCATTCCGTGGGAAAGGTAAAAAGGCTGCATGTCAAACGTGGAATGTGCTCCCAGAGATTGGCGAAGTTTTCTCAAAATTAAGCAAATATCCTATTGAGGTTACACCAATAGACAAAGAGGCATTAGAAAGATTTGAAATAGCAATGTATGACATATCCAGTTCAGCAGCTGATGTTCATGCAGCAAGATTAGACAAGTTTGCTCGAAAACAAAGACAATATGATGCAATTCATCCAACCAGACAAGCCCTTTGTCGGCACATAAATCGTGCAGCATACCAAGCAGGCTGCACCTGGGGTCAAAGTTTAGATTGTAGCATGACTGTGACAGATCCTGCTGAATGGGCTGGACAAAACAGAACAATCTTTGGAAAGTGTTCTGGACTAACCTTGATCCAATTGCAGAAAGTTGCAAAGAGTTAACCTAGTGTGGCTGCAAAACAGACTGCTCTGGTTGCTGCAAATGTTACAGGTTTGGTCTTGCCTGTACCGATTTGTGTAGCTTCATGTGTCAAAAATAATCTCGACTTATATCAATGAGGTCATGTAAGTAAAAACTCTTTTTCAAGGACTTTGAATTTGAGTCATCAACCCTTATTGAGCAGACAAATGTGGTTTAATTAACACGGGAACCAAATCATAACTTGACTTGATAATGGCAGTCAATTTGAAAATGTATATGCCATTTTGGATAATCTATCATAATATATATGTTACNGGGTGGCTCAAAGGTTTTATTAAAAACGCACATCAAACTGAGTTTTCATACCAAATTGCATGTATTTACTAATTTTCTTGATTTTTTTGTATAATTATGTAAGCTGCCCAACTTGTTCACACAAATTGAGACCAGAAATGTCCGCAATCTTGTAACTGGAAACATCTTGAATGTTTGACTAACTAAAGGATTTTATCAAAAGTGTGTATCAAACTTAGTGTTTATACCAAATGTCATGCTAAATTGAAGATTTGCACATTTTTTATGCATAGTTGCTTCAGATATACCCAACATGGCTGTATAGATTTAATCGGAAATGGTGGCCATCTTTAAAATTGCCGCCATTTTGAATTTTTGAGTGGCTAACGATTTCTAACAAAAGTGCATATCAAACTGAGTGTTGATGCAAAATTGCATGCTTGTTTACAGATTTGCAAGATTTTTATGCTAATTCTCCTAGCTATATGATGCATCATTATACGAAAAGGATGTAATACAAGGGAGTTAATAGTTTCACAGGTTCGTTAACAATAAAAATGATCAAATGGTCAGTACTTTTGCAAACAGATGCAAAACTTGTGCATTGTATTAAATATATTATCACATGCCGATCGATATTGTATTATTTTATTTCTTAATTTTATATATTACAGAAACAACCACTCTAGTAAGTTACTTGAACACTTATAAATCGTGCAGAACAATAAAAATGATATAGTGTTCACGTTTTTTTGCTAAAACATCTATAAATGGCGCAAATGTAATGTCAATACGCCACAATTTCCTCTACGTATTTCCGTAAATGTCGTGATTGTACTCATTGGATTAAGTTCTGACTATGCTGCAGTACATAAATTAATATAGAAATGACAATTAACTACAATAAATTATGTCCTGGTATTGACTAAGTATAATTTGTAAATGAAACTGTAATTAGCGTAAACAAACGCATTTGTTAACCACTTTGATGTGTGATAACGTTAAAAAAAATTATCCAAAAGGTTCCTTGTTCAAATATCAAACATTTTATGTTGTTATTTAACATTTAAATTTAATCATGAACAATTTAACATACATATTTTGGCATTTTTCTCTCTTCCAAATCATACAACATGTAGCTATAATCCTTAAACAAATTCATCATGTCTAAAACGATTATTTAGTTTAAGTCTCCTTTGTTTGTAGTGTGAGTACTGACAAGGACAACATATTCCATTGCAATCATTCTCCTAGCATGTTATCGTTTATTGGTGATTTAATGAACAAATTAGTTTCATTAACTAATTTGGTTATTAAGAGCACCTATGATTTTTCTTAAAATAAATACAACAGTATGAAGATTAGCAAAATCACTTATTCGTGCATTGTTAACACGAAGTTATTTAAATTAGCGCCTATCACACAAACGTGAAAACAAACGTGATATAATTCGTATTCAACAAATACATACTAACATTTGCCTTGGATAGGTCAAGGTAAAGGTATTGATTGCAGACTCCTCTGTTACGAATGTGCGGTTGATACTCATGTATTTGAGTACGGTATACACTTACTTAATACGAACATGGATAGGACGGCAGAGGACAGAACATAGCAAGGAATTACAAGTAAGCTTAAAGTTGTATGGCATTTTAAAACAACACAAATGTGTCGGCGTGCTTGCCATGAAACATATATCCCGTTATAAATAAGGATACACTTGATTACCGAGGTTTTGATTAGTTCGTTAAATATTGTGTATTTAAATGGCTTTAACGTCAATATTCGCCGTGAAAGGAATATCAATATGACGTGTATGAAATGGCTGGTATTTGGATGACAACATTTTACCTTCAGACTGCGGACACAACGTTTAACACTGGCCATTCTACTCAATTTATCATGCAATTATAAATGCAGAAAATATTGTGAAGTAGCAGCGCTGCAACATTTTAGCAATTAAACAAATAGTGGTTATTTGTTGTTAATTGTAGTTACGATATTTATTATACAGTTTATAATATTGATTTAAATAATAAATACAGCAATACAAGTTGATTAATATTCGTTGGTTAGCAAGACAATTGGCATTGAACTGGCAACATCAGTGCATCAGGCTGGAAATCTATAGCTAAAGATCGCTTCATAGGGTAGCAAAATGTCACATTAAGAAGTAAGGCTGAAAAGAAAACAAATTATATGAATGGGAAGAAGAACTAGAAAAATTCACCCTTATAATATGTTGCGCCCTCGTTTTTAATACTGTGTAGTTTCAAACTTTATAGTCGCTACATGTATAATGAATCTCAGATTGGTTTGTTTGTCCCGAAAAAAAACGGTAGTTTAGTGTTTATTGAACTCCTCAGACGAATCATACACTTTATTTTCACTTTTATGTTGCAACTGGAAAAAAGAACCTGTTTTGTTTGTTTGATATGATTTACTTTTTCTTTGTTACTTAAAGATGTGAGCTAATAATTATTAAATTCTTATGCTGATTTACACAAAAGGAAGCTATAGGGGTTGACATGTTCTTGTTTTGTCATTCCAATTCATTTGTATTTAACATGTTCATGTATTGCAATATAACTTAACATATATTCAAATACGTGTTTTACCCACTATATGTGTGCTATATGATCAAACCATACGTAACACATGTGTGTCAACTCAAACAATACAATGAAGTAATATTTGACTCATGACAAATCTGAACATTTATTGGAATCAAAATAATGATATTTAATTCAAACAATCAATTTGGCTTCATACACATGCAAACAAATATGGTCGTGTCACAAATGCCAATGGTTATATAAAGGTTAGTTAGGCATATAAAATACTAATCCGAAGACTTAAAATTAGCGTACATTCAATATTTGAAACTGGCTTCTCAAATAAACATTAAAACTTATCAATTGACAAAAGCTTGTAAAGCGCTCAATTATCAGTATTGCTTGCAGCTACACTGGATGCGTGTATGTCAAACAACATGTTACATTTGTGAGTGGAACACGTTTTTAAAACACGATCGGCGTTTTCGTGACGTTAAATTGTCCTGTAATCTAGATAACATACCACAGAGAAAGATCTGACTATGCAGACTACAAACATTGTTATTCATAGACAGATTAAAGAAATATTGATAAATGCGTGGGATGTCATTGTTCTTAAATACATCTATATGATTCGAATCACTCAACACTCGATTTGCGAAATTGGTATATAGATTTGTTACTGAATGAAATCGACTATGCAAACAGATATGGCTTTAAAGCAACAATGAATTTATTGGATTTGTCTGTGATTTGCATGATTATTAGACTGCCTGTTCTCGAACAAAAATGTGTAAATACTTTCCATGGACAGAAGGTATTCAATGCATAATTATTAAATCACACAAAACAATCAATCTATACCATCAGAGCCAACGGATTTTTGACTGAACTGATTCTAAGGATGTACAATAGGGAAATAATTTCCCATCTTAACCAATTTTGTCATGAATGTATGTATTTTCAACTAGGTGAATAAGGGTTGACGGTAGACGCTTAAGCGCTCGTTATCCACGTATATATCGTTTTAAAAAAACTAATCGGTCACCGATTGTTTCCTGCTTAACGCCCGGCGTAAAGGAGAGTTATTCGAAGAAAACGTGTTCATCAATGTGTTTCATAAGTAAAAACTTGTTTGCCTTTTACCGGAAGGGGATACACTATACAAAACAAACACTTTACTTTTATTGAATGGATGTGGGAAACGTGTGTTGCTCACATCTTTACTCCAAATTGAACTCTATCTGAAGAAGCAATGGTGAGTAAAAGCTAATCGACGCCAAAGTTATCAACAAATATTTAGGGAATGGGAATGTCGATTACTAAATTTGACCTTATATATTCAAACACGCACTTAATGGAATCGAATGTTCCGTAATTAATGTCCATGTATATATGCTTATATTATGACGCTTTAACTCTGATATATTCAATAGTATTTTATCGGCAAAAAGTCCATTACATATGTGATCATAAAAGTGCGTCATTATCATATACCATTACGCCGGTATAAAAATCTAATTTAAATGATCAAAGTCTAAAGAATGTCAATATAAAGAAGTGAAACTCCAGAAACTGCAGCAGTGTTGCAATTCTATCATACACACCTAACTTATAGGTTCATCCTCTGGCTAAACGCACTCACTAGTTATTACATATATGAAACATCATATGACAAGTGGTATTCGCCTTAAAGATTGTCCATTGATTTGGGGCATTTTCGTTGTTGACGTTTTTCATAAAATACCTCAAATTGTAACCTTAAATAGATTAACGAAAAATATTTGAACCCGGATCGTCAAAAGGTTACAGTTTTAACATCTCGGCCATCCCGACAGCAACAAAACCAAATTACATATTCCAAACTTTTCGTTCGTTTTGCGTAATGCAAACTTTTATTATTTTATAAATTTCAAAAGATGATAAGTCTTAAACGATCACATTTGTTACTTTATGTCTATGTAAGTGGTGTTTTGTGATCGTTTATATACATTGTTCTTTTCTTGTTTTAATATGGACATTCTAATTTTGCCAATCTGTGAATATTTTCATTATTAGATGCTTTTGTATGTTTAAAGGGAAATTTAACTCATCAACTGTGAGGAGTATTCACCGAATCACCTTCGGTTTTTAAGTCAGTAGCGATATGTTACCGTGCTCTCCAATTGGCTGTATTATATTTCTTTTAAACTTTTATCACATATGCATGTGCCGATTCAAACAGGATGTCAAATAAAGATGAGGTCCACACGCTTAACATCAAACCCGTAATTATCAGGCAAACGCAATACGCAATTGTTTAATTGTATCACGCAATATTGAGTAGGCTGTTTCAAATATATCTTGTAAATACACGACAAATCTGGCATAGTGTGCGGTGCGGTGCATGCCGTCAATCATGCGTAATGAAGTGTTACAAGTGCAGATGATAAATCCGTTATGAGAAAATAATTAAACGCAAATTGTTCTTTGGACACAGACATGTTATTTAAGTGCAATGTCTCGGGTTCCATAATATGGTTTATACGCTTACATACTTATCAAGCAAAAAGGTGGAAACAATAACCAAGATGTCAGATCCACAGCATCAAAAAAGAGTAAGGAGATTGCTTGACATAATACAACACCTAGGGAAGTTCCTACTAAACCTGAGCAATTATGATGCATCCCTTAGAAGCCGTCTGATTGATTTTAAAGCAAAGATGACATCTGTGAATCTTAAGTTTGATGTTGTCCAGTTTATTATGTAAAATATCGTNTGCTGCGTTCTTACGTTAATATAATCAATACACGTGTTTACACAAAATCGCAACAAAACCAAATTACATATTCCAAACTTTTCATTCGTTTAGCGTATGCACACCTTTATTATTTTATAAATTTCAAAAGATGATAAGTCTTAAACGATCACATTTGTTACTTTATGTCTATATCAGTGGTGTTTTGTGATCGTGTTTTGTGATGGTTTATATACATTGTTCTTTTCTTGTTTAAATATGGACATTCTTATTTCGCCAATCTGTGAATATTTTCATTATTAGATGCTTGTGTATGTTAAAAGGGAAATTTAACTTAGCAATTGCGAGGATTATTCACCGAATCACCCTCGGGTGTCAGTCAGTAGCGATATGTTACCGTGCTTTCAAATTTGTTGTATATTATATTTCTTTAAAATTTTTATCACATATGCATGTGCCGATTCAAACAGGATGTCAAATAAAGACGAAGTCCACACGCTTAACATTAAATCCGTAATTATCAGGCAAACGCAATACGCAATTGCTTAATTTATCACGCAATACTGAGTAGGCTGTTTCAAATATATCTTGTAAATACACGACAAATCTGGCATTGTGTGCGTTGCTGTGCATGCCGTCAATCATGCGTAATGAAGTGTTACAAGTGCAGATAATAAATCCGTTATGAGAAAATCATTAAACGCAAATTGTTCTTTGGACACAGACATGTTATTAAAGTGCAATGTCTCGGGTTCCATATATGGTTTATGTGCTTACATACTTATCAAGCAAAAAGGTGGAAACAATAACCAAGATGTCAGATCCACAGCATCAAGAAGGAGTAAGCAGATTGCTTGACATAGTACAACACGTAGGGAAGTTCCTACTAAACCTGAGCAATTATGATACATCCCTTATAAGCCGCCTGATTGATTTTAAAGCAAAGATGACATCTGTGAATCTTAAGTTTGATGTTGTCCAGTTTATTATGTAAAATATCGTACTATATGATGTGTAAACAATAACTTTATCAGTGTTCAATAATATTTTTATATAGCATAAGTTGTGTTCTAATAAACAACGAGAGTAAATATGTGTTGGTATTACATTATGATAAAACAATACGAGGGATGTGATAACACATATCATACTGCTGACTGATTGACAACTCATTATCATTAAAAACAATTATTACGATTCTAACACATTTAGTATATACTTGCTGGATACTATTGATAACTTTTTTGTGTCTATAATACGATCCTATTTTGTAGGTAAGTAAAATAACCCGTTTAAGTTATGTAAACATATATCATAATAAAAAGAACGCCGTGATGAAGATAAACCACAAAATAGCAACAGAACTATTAATTTTCCTAAATTGTCATTTTATGTGTTTTTGGTTCAATCCATCATTGAGATATGGCACGTGAAAAGTTAAGAGCGCGTGTATGCACGTCTGTTGTACTTCACCACTTCCACAAATTTTCCAGAACTATTTGCAACATAAATGGCCGGGCCCATGTTGCAAAAAATTCCTAACTTGAACTTCCTTCTTAGTCGACTGGCAGTGGACGTGAGAGTATTCTAAATAATTCATGGACTGTGCAAATATTGGTAAATGCGTGGGATGTCATCATTTTACTGAACTTGGATTGTGTCCCATGATGACATAAACCAAAGCATTCATAACTCGATTTACCAAAATGATTTGTAGAGAATCCTTGGAAGAAATCGACTATGTAAACAGATACGGCACTTACACAACAAAGACCTTCACGGGACTTGTCAGTAAAATGCATGTGTGAACGACTAAAGCTTAAGCTAATATTTAAAAATACGTCACATTGATAGAAATGTACTGCAATCAAGGCATTTTTGCGACAGCATTAACACATTTGAACCTATAGTTCTGCTAAAGAAATTATCTCCATTTGCGAAATCAATCCACACCGTTGAAAAGTTGATAACGAGTTTATTTTGTTTGATATTTTATTGTGTTAAATATTTATATTCAAACTGTGTGTCAAACAATGAAACGAGTATTCTGAGCAGGGTTTTGAATATATATTTGGAAAATAGTGCGACAACTTACGTGTTTATAACACTTTTCTAAAGACAAAGATGTTGGTCATGTTTTTATTGAGCTTATATAAAACATAAAAATCTTCAATATTGAGAGAATATTACTGACAGTATATCACATACGTTTTAAACGTTGAATATGCATGATAGATAACGCAAAACATTGTTATCGTTCGTATTAAAATGATCAATCAATAGTGCGTTATTAATACAATTTAGCGTCTCCCAATTGTAATACTGTTTGCAAAAGAAACCCTTTCAGACGTTCTCAATATCAAGTATAAAACTATGTCATACAAAATATCAGATGCAATGTATGACGATTATATCCGTGTTGAAACATTATCGAATAACAAACCATACCAAACCAATAACAATATCAAACGCGTTCTCTTAAAAATATAACAGAACATCAATTTATATACTGGAACGTATCTTAGCATCAATAACATAATTGCAAGGCCCAGGAAACTAAAATCTTAAATAATGTGGTCTCTCGGCTAAACATCAAACTCATGAATAATCGACCTATAGAATCTGTGCAGAAAATATTCTCCTCACGCGTTATATTGAATTTACCATGATATATGTCTTCTGAAGTAGTTTGTTTCTCATCATGGCTGTCTAAATTTAGTTGCATTACGTATATTAACGCATATGAGTGGGTCGCGTCTATTCTGTGCATACATCATTTAACCCAGAGTATAGGAATGGGAGGAACTATGTACGTAGTAAAACTGATTATGACTTTTTAATCCATATGTCTTCATAACAAGTGCATAGATACCTGATGACTTTCACAAAGTAGCGACTTTAAAATATATATTTATCAAAACAAGCATTATAATGTTATTTTACCTTTTCCTGCAAATTTGAAATTTGCATACTTATTTATATACACAGGACACGTTATCAACGCCGTACAGTGACGTAAAATCTTTTTGTGAAACGAGAGAACACATACTAAAACAATAAAGAACATTTCATACAAGATTCAAGATTTATTAACAAAAATTTCCAGAAGGTCAATGGCCCATGGGTACACAATTTAGAAGACGCGATATGATAATAACATTACTAAATATATACATGTAGTTAACATAATTATGACAAGTACTTAAATTATGAGTAAGCGAGAATGCTTAACATTATAAATAATACATACATAAATAATATAAATCAATAAATAAGAACATAAAATGGCATTAAACAGTTATGGGTTACAATTGATACAATTGATAAAACATCATATTAGGAATACTAAAAATTAAAACATCCAATGCAAACAGTAAATAAAAATGCAAATTTGGTTAACGTTCATTCGACAAGATAGTGTTTGTTAAGACCAGAACGAAACGCATGTTCTTATGTGAAGCGTTTGTTTAAATTTAACAAAACGAAATCATACACCGGTCCGTTACTGTCCAGAGATGTGAAATACGATGTGTGATATTGGATTTAGCGAGTCGTACCTGATATGAGCTCTTTGGTTAGATATTCATTCTGTCTTCTCGTGTGAGAAACACATTAATCAGTTTGTCTTACACCTTCTCTATTACAATTTGACATGTAATTTGGAACGTGGGGTGTTTATATTATGAACGTGAATGTTCACCAGTCCACTCATGTTGCTAAATGACCATTGTATATTACTTCAAGACAACTACATTTTGACATAATTATTGCATGGTGGTATAAGGCAAATGTTCTTCGTTACAAACATGCTGTACTTACGTTCTTCTTTATGCTTCTTCTTATAACTTGATAGCATTACGCTTGCAACTGTTCATACTTGATTTAAAAACAAGATTTGAGCAAATATATTGTCTCAGAAAATAAAGTAAACAACTTTAAAATATATGTTACATGGTAAAAGGAGACAAGTGTGATATGTATTACTTTTAAAATGATATCTTAGCATAGCAATCTTTTCTGGTAAATGTAACCGACGAAGATGTACACATTGCAATTATATTAGAATTTGTTCAACATGCATTAGTAGTGTTACTGGTTTATCCTATGAGTTACACTATGATGTTGATTGTTCGTCACGTAATGTTATAATATAGTCTGGAAAACATTCCCCTGGCTCTTCGAGGATGGGCAGGCACAGACGAAAACGTGTCGAACATCAACAATCTGTAATTGGGAATTTTAGACAACGGAAGCAAACGTATGTATAAATACACTTAGTTAAAGCTCATGAATCAGCCGTTTGTTAATAAAACAGACATAATTTCAGTAGAACGACGTAAATTTATTTTAAACGCACAAACAAGGTGCCGCAAGGTGAAGGGAGCATTAATAGTGTAACAAACATTTAACAAACACATAAAATAAAACATAATGTCCAAACTATTTATTTGTGTAAACAAATGATTTTTTTACGGATTTTATTTGCATTATTTTCAGCTTTTTGTTAACATTCATGTGAAAGAAAATATACAAGACAGACATGATTGCTGCATGGAGGAATCCCGTAATTGTGGCGAATACTCAGGAGCGCGTCCAATAAACAAATTTTATAAGATCAATGGTGAAACCCAATGAGAACACACTACAAATAATTAAAAACAAGTTGTTTTCTACGAAAATTGACTAATTAGTTAGGATCGCATCATGATATGTTTGTTTTTAATTGTTAAATAAATGACTTATCATAGCTTAATACTGCACAAGATATTCGAAAGAATATATACAATCAATTATTAATATACAGTATACAAAGTATATGCAGTTTCCGTAAGCTGATTTATTTAGAATATAGTATTGAACTATTGCAGACATACAAATGCTCCGTTTTGAAAAACAAAATTTCGGCAAAACATACACATTTCGCAAAAACAAATCAATCTGTCCGTTATCCGAAGATGATGGTCATGTCCGGAATACGCTTCACTTGCTGTCTTCTCGTTGCAAATATGTGTCGTTATGTAGTTTTCAATGAACCAGGCTACTGACAGAGCTACGCTCGAACTTCATTGTGAATTGGTAATCTGTAATATAATAATGCGATACATACACAGAAAGATAATTAGGCCGGCAACGTCAAGAACCCCATACATTCAATCGCAACACAGTCAACTGCACTAAGGCAATAATGGAATGTTCATAAAAGTAGAACGAATACACATTTTACTATTGAATAAAGCAGTCAAAAAAAATGCAAGCGCCTGTCAATTAACGAGCAAAGAAACGGTATTCATGATCTTCTGATAATTTGCATTTGGCAGAACAAACGATCATTAGTCTGTGCAATACATGCAAGATACTAACATATAGTTGTAAGGTGGCACCAGGCATTTGCAAGTTATGAACATATTAATGTGAATACTCAGCATGCACCTTATGAACCCTTCCATTCTTTATTGATTTACGTGATTGTATTTCAAAGTATCGTTGTATTTGTTCTTTAAAGAAACGTTTAACAGATAACCGTAATGGGTTCACTATATAAATACACACTGCATTTATATAATTATTACAGGAAACAATATATCCAGAAAATACTTTATTCAGTCATATTTCGCAGCTATAAGAATGTTAACGATTTGTAAGAAATGCAATGAAACATCGTTATTTTAGAATAATGGCCTATCTAAATAGCATTCAGGAAATTACTCAACTGTTTGCATAACCCTACTTTTTACGTAAAGCAAGGTTATAACGAAATAAATCTTTGATAAATATCGAGGTGTCTTCTATGACCATAAACAATGATCTCATATGTTGCAACCCTGCGGTATTGAATAACTATAAAACCGATGAATTGCAAATTGTTACTTAGTGCCTTATCGAAAACATTCTATTTACTTAAGAGGCAGAATTCTCTTTGTGTGGACCAAAAACAAAATATGCAGACTATGGTTGAAATGCATCGAAATAGGAATTTTTCTCAATTTGCTATTTTTTTGTTACTGTATAAATTATAAAGGTTGTCTCAAAATAAACAATACTCGTTTTTTTAAAATGTCTCCCGAAGGAATCATAGCTTGATGAAACAAAATGAAACATGACTGAAATGTGAGATTGCATTGTTTAACGAATCAATACAATTATGTATTACTGCTTTCACTATACAATATTTAAGCATGGCCAAAGCATACATGACCACTAATTTACTAAGAGAAAATTCAAATTTAATATTTCTTGTTGATACACAGTGCTTCTTGGTGTACACTTATGTTTTACTGATTGCCTACAGAGAATACAACCAAACTAGTCTACATTTAGTTCGTTCTAACACATAGCGTTCATATGTAGACGTAAAACGGTAACATACCGAGTTTGATATTTCCGGATATATTGTTCACGTATCATAGCGTCATTTTGCATCTGTTTTATCATTGTAACAACTCAACACTCACTTGTGCACCATGGTTTGTTACACTGTGTTAAACTCATTATTAGGTAACGAATAATGTTAACCATTTTACTACATGCAGTTGTTTTATAAAAATGAACTGTGATTCGATTTAATTGTATGGATTGGATTAAAATTGTTTATTGGACAGTTATTTATTGTAACTTATCATAGGAATCGTGCTTGAATTTCGAAAAAATAAATACGTAACTTCATACTAAACCTATCAGAACCAGGGCAGTGTTCTTTACATCAAACCAATAACTATTAAAGATGTCCAAAAATATCTCGTTCCAATTTGAGAAGTAGTATGAACCACATATCTGTAACATCTTATACTTAGAACAGTAGACGTTGACTATCTGTGTAGGCCTTGGTCCTTCAGTGCATGACATTAATCTTATGTCGCAAACATTCACGAGTAAATAAAAATGCAAGTATACCCACACAATAATTGTGGATTTATTTGTATTTGGAAAAATAATGACAATATTGAGCTTGCGGAATATTGTTTGCATATGTTATAATTTACACAAGTGGATATTATTATTAAATGTTCGTTAACATCAATTCGTTAATTAACAAAATGACTACACGTTTGATGACGACATAATGCGCATAAACAGTATTTGATTGATATCAAAAGACCACGTGTGGGATGACAACATGATAGGCATATACCTTATTTGACTGATATCAAAGCACACTTTATCATACATATTATATACACAGATGTTTTTGTTCATAAACATATTTATATATTGTATTTTTGCAACGTTTAGTCCAACACATCGACGACAATGTATTAAATGATGTTACGATTTACCCATATATGGCTTGAGTTTGCGACAACTACATTAAAACGGGCAATATGTGAAGTTGTTAAATAACGTACGTATGCATCTCATACAATACATGAACCATGCAAATGTGAATACATTGTCAGACCTATGTTTTGAATAACAAAGAAATACATTACCAGTTGCGTCGTTCATACAGTGGTTTTATGACAATGGGTATAAAAGAAATCGACTGAGCAGTCGAAGGTGTTGTTAATGAAGTTCTTAATAAGAAGCCTATTGCGAAGGCGTTGCTAACAATCACGATTAGGGTTATGTGTCGAATTCTCTATAGCACACAATGAATGTACATTTGTATTAACAGACATTATAAACCTGCAGATTATTTAACTCTTCATAAATTGTCTGACAAATGGATGTTACATTAGTATGCTTCTATTTTATTGACGAAGAAGTACGTGCTTATGGGTATTGAAATTAGTTTTGTTAAAACGATCTGGTTTATTGTTAGTAAATGCTTTGTTGTGGTATTCAAATCAAAGAGACCGCTGTCAACGTTGGTTGTTATATCATATACAAATCAAATATAAACAAAGCTAAACTTCAGCTGCACCAGCAGTTGATACAGAATATCAGATCACGTTTATAACATTTGCCATACAGTGCGGTACACCACGAAAGCAAGAAACAACAGTTGAATGCAGAGACGTTTATTTAGGGAGGCTTAAATAAGGGAGGCTTGGATAAAATATTCAAAAATTATACCGGTCAACTGTAAGTGCATGAAAGTGTTGTTTTTTTTTCAACTAAGATCACACATCTGAACATTTCTTAAATTAAAAAAGCGGACAAGGATGTGCACGTGCATTTGATACACCATCACAACCATGCTCATCAGACCACCTCGAAAACAAAACTGTTTGTGTACACTTTAAACGTGTTACATAAAGTAGAACCATTTTGCATTTAATGAGGAAACATAACTGTATATTTCTATCAGATCGATATAATATGAAGAAGTGAAACTCCAGAAGCTGCAGCAGTATTGCAGTTTTATCATACACACTTATGTGGTCCTTTATTTATGCAAGGAACCAATTGCCAAAACGGTACAGTACGGCACAAAACGAAACAACATATACACATAGTATAAGGCTTGTGCATATGCTATTCAACATAACATAGTGTACCGGTAATACTATATAGCTTAACGGTTGACTACGTACTCTTGATCAAGGTTTTAAATAAAGTGCTGTTGGTGATATGCTATTTTTCTCGACTGTCAATGAGTCAGGTTGTTTCTAGGTTTTTCATTTTCTACGTTCAATGTCTCAAACTTCTATTGAACACTATAATCTATCTGGTCTGTGTTAATTTACTGCATTCTTAGGTATAACAAAGTGTCGAGTATATTCATATGCAGTCTTGGTGGATAGAGTCCCAGCGAATGTAATGCTTTTCAAAGTATTACATTATTCTAATTGTCAAAATCCCGTTAACACATACAGTTCTTTTCATTTTCTTTCTGTCCAATGTTGTCCCAACCATTTCACGAATGTATGACCTCGCTTAAAGTTTCATATAATTTGATTACTATAAGTTTGCTAAAAATGATAATAATTCCCAATGTTTTTCATTCATTAAAAGGAAGGAATATTATGTTCAAGCTGCATACAGATGTTATGTGTTTTGAAACATTTCTTGATTCATAAACACATGAGGGACAATAATAAAGCCAACAATAGAACAACATTCATATTTGTTCTGTATCATTTCATTAGAGACAAAGAATATGACGAAACCAAATGCTTAATTGCAGCTCTACTGTATTGACATGTTTGTTGATTAGAAGAGGGAATATTGTTTCTGTAGATTACACTTGAAATACATCGACAAATTACGGTGAAAGCATTTGTCCTGTAGTCTCTCAACGAATATCCCGATAGTGCTACGTATTGGAAGGCAAAACGAAGTACCGTAATCACTACTTTAAACTATATTTTATTTTACTTGTTAAACATATCTCCATAGTCATTAGTCAATGGTTGAACTGCGCATACAGTTATGTGGTGTCAATAAATAATCTTGCTGACTGGGTAAGTATCTTGGAGTTCCGAATCAGGATTTATGTTCGATCATTGTTTTTGAAATTATGTTTGTATAGCGTATGCCTTACTTAAATACTCGAATAACATGAGAAGAGTCAAGACAGAGTGTGCAATAATGTCTATGTTAGAGAGATATATAGCATACATTTATTTTCGTTGTGTTAAGTCATGTCTGTGTTCAGGTCTTTGTGAAAAATGTTCAATCAACTCTCTTAATTAACATAAACACCAGACGAATAAGTGGACACAATGTTTTTACGTTCATAGTAAAGGATAGGTAGTTGTATAATATAATAATTAGCAGTTTTCAAGTCTATGCAAACTTACAATCAAACGAAATACAACATAGCAAAGATCAAATATATCACATTTACTTTATGGGCACTACGAAATACATTTAAGTGCAAATGTGACATGTACATGAATACATATATGATATGGTGACGTTTTAACATTACATTTGCACCACTTATAGATATTTCAGTGCAACAACGTGAACAATATATAAGTTTGTTATTGTACTCCAATATTTAACAACGTGGAGATTACTTACCTGAAGTGTCGGTATGATTGTTTCATTAGAGTTAATTATTAATACATCAATGATGTAATATCGAGCGATACATCGTGTATTCAAAACTATTTACGTATTGTGTGTATCTGTTTAAATTTCCGTATTCTTGACGGAAACAAACATGTACAATATAAGTAATTTAATCGTTTTCGATGCAGTTCAATCCTTAAAGTGAGTACAGTCAAGTAACCATTACCGGATCATTACCCATAGCGGATCACTTTGATGTTCAAGACTGCGTATCACGATAAATAGTTGACATTTTTAGATGAAATTGTGCACACAGCATCTTCAAGGCCAGTGTTCTTTAAAACGCATTGATTGAGTCGTAATCGGAGATACTCTTTGTCAAACATTTTGGTTTGTTTTGCTGACATGTATATACGACTTTGTTGACTCAGTCTCGTTTCCAAATCAAGGTTGAACATTTTTCGCGTCCACATGCTATAACTCTGTTGGAAAGTAATAAGTTTACACATTAATTTTACGGCCATTTAGTAGTCTTTCTGCCTGCAAAAGTCCATTTCAGTTTTGATTCCTATTTAAGATTTTGCATCACCTGAAAATAAATGAAGAATTAGGGCAATAACGGATTAAGCTTGATAATATGAGTATTGATAATTTATTATATTTACATATACGCAAATCTGGTTGATTCTTTCAATAAATGATCTCAATCTTAATGGGTTTTTTTATTTTCCATGTTCAATTTCGATGATTAGATATGATTCAAACAATTTATATGGTTTATAAGATGCCCATATTTTTTCGATCTATTTCGGATTTTCAACAGAAACTTCACAAGAAGAACGCCATGCATAAAGTGTACATTCAAGATCACATATAGAAAACAATCAATAACAAAACAAAAATAAATTTAATTAATAACTGGCAATGTAACTTGGTCATTGTAAACAACACAGTACATGTNAAATAGATCGACAAATTACGGTGAAAGCATTTGTCCTGTAGTCTCTCAACGAATATCCCGATAGTGCTACGTATTGGAAGGCAAAACGAAGTACCGTAATCACTACTTTAAACTATATTTGATTTTACTTGTTAAACATATCTCCATAGTCATTAGTCAATGGTTTAACTGCGCATACAGTTATGTGGTGTCAATAAATAATCTTGCTGACTGGGTAAGTATCTTGGAGTTCCGAATCAGGATTTATGTTCGATCATTGTTTTTGAAATTATGTTTGTATAGCGTATGCATTACTTAAATACTCGAATAACATGAGAAGAGTCAAGACAGAGTGTGCAATAATGTCTATGTTAAAGAGATATATAGCATACATTTATTTTCTTTGTGTTAAGTCATGTCTGTGTTCAGGTCTTTGTGAAAAATGTCCAATCAACTCTTTTAACATAAACACCAGACGAATAAGTGGACACAATGTTTTTACGTTCATAGTAAAGGATAGATAGTGGTATAATATAATAATTAGCAGTTTTCCAGTCTATGCAAACTTACAATCAAATGAAATACAACATAGACAAGATCAAATATATCACATTTACTTTATGGGCACTACGAAATACATTTAAGTGAACATGTGACATGTACATGAATACATATATGATATGGTGACGTTTTTACATTACATTTGCACAACTTACAGATATTTCAGTGCAACAACGTGAACAATATATAAGTTTGTTATTGTACTCCAATATTTAACAACGTGCAAAATGACAAAACTTCGTGCTAAAAGAAGTATACTCGTAAATATAGCTAAAATCGCAAATGAACTCAGACACAAATTGAAGTGATTGTTATGTCGCAATAATGTTTAAAATTATGCGTGCATTATCCTTGTGTGTATAAATAATTCATAACGTTAAGGAAAATCTCATTGTTGTATAGTTCCTTTAGGTACTAAGTAACGTTTACATATTGTCCATTGTTTGCCCATGAAATCAATCAATTGGTGGAACGAACACTGCAACGGCCTCTATAGCTACCCGCTTCAACCAGACCCCAGTCTCCATCAGAACGATCCCAGACCAGAACCCGACTACGAAAGTCCGTCCATACTAAAGACAGAGGTGGAGGAGGCGGTGCGCAGTCTGAAGGCAGAATATCCCGGAGAATGGACAACGTCCCTTCCGAGCTGATTAAGCACAGAGGAGAGGCAACGACTTCAGCAATGACGGCACTATGAGAGAAACTATGGGAGGAGAAAAAGTGACCCAAGAATGGACCCAGTCTCTGGTCAAACCTCTACCGCATGTGCGTAAAGTGTCGTCCCAGATAAACATTTGCTGTATGCACAGGCTTATCAGGGACGACACTTTCCGCCGAAGCTGGATGTTCGTTTAGAATAGACTTTATTTCAACGAAAAATTCCATAAAAAGCGGAAATTGTCGTCCCTGATTATCCTGTGCGGACTTCACAGGCTAATCTGGGACAACACTTTACGCAAATGCATTTAGCCCAATTCTTTCAGAACGAGGCGCATATTGTTTGCGTACAGAATAAAAAAATACCGACATATGTTTATTGAAACATAGCTGCAAGGTGTCATTTAGTTGTTTATATCCTTGTTTGACAAGTGGATGCGTTTTTGTACAACTTCTTTCAAATCGCCAATAAGAACATTTTGCAATTTTATACAGAAGACATCAGTAAGAACATTTACGCATATTTTTTCAAAACAATTAATGTAAATGTCTTTTTTTCTTTATACCAAAAGTTTTAATTATACGTTGATGCAGACAATAAGAAATATACCTTTATCAATATTGATTATTAAATTTAACAAACATATTTTTCCCATGGGAAAACAATAAATTCAAAAAATAATGTATAACGTTAATGTTTTTTTAATCAAAAATGCAATTTACGATATTTAAATGTAGCCAGGTTTTTATTAGAGCACTACTATAATTTTCTGAAACGACGACGACGACGACAACTATGACGAGAATGACGACGACGATGCCGACGACGATCATCATCAGAAGCAGCAGTATCATCAGCATCAGCATCATCATCATCATCAACATCATGAGTATCATGAGCATCATCAGCATCATCATTACCTTTATAATCAGCATCATCGGCCTTACCATCATCGGCAAAGTCATAATGATCATCATCAATATCACTTATTTTTTAAGACAGCTTAAACGTTTCTATTATTTCCCAATGTTACATTTGTATTCGCGAAGTTAAACTAGTATAACACTTTTATGAAAGCAAATACTAATAGAATTATCCATCGCACCTTTGTATGAGTCGGACATATTTTCCACACAAAAAAAAGCTATAACACGTTTAATCAATGTTACATGTACTTAATAAGAATATGCTTGACCTGAATGTTATTCTTCGCTTAAACGAAACCTATATTCGGAAAGTTTCGATTCTAAAAATAAACATTTGTCAGGAACATCATTAGACAGTAATTTATGACGATCACTTCCGTTTTTAAACAGTAGCGAAGTACACAGCGTCGATATATCTAACGCGTTCTATTGACTATTAAGAACAACATCAATACATAAAGTAGGACATTTTTGAACAATAATTACATAATTGAGTGGCCACGAAAATTAAAACCTTCAATAACTTGGTCACCCGGCTAAATATCAAACTTATAATTAGTCGACATGTCAATTCATGTACTAATGTATTTTCCTCACGCGTTATAGACAATTTTCTATGATGTATGTCTTTTGCAAATGTTAATTTCTCGTTAAAGAGTTCTAAATTTAGTTGGAATACGTATTAGTACGTACATGCGTGGGTGAGCACGCACTGCTCAGGTATTCTTGCTATTCACGACACAGTTATTTGTGGGAAACTGCACGTTAGGAAGCTATCTATCAAATTACATTCATTGTCTTATTGTTTTACATAACCGTTAGATTGCATTCGGCGTCCAAAAATAAGAAAATACAATACATGGTTAACAGTTTTGTTGAGTTGTTGTGACGATTGTCATATATTGTGAACCCTTTCTTTACTGACTTCACATACCATGAATAGACATAGGTATGTCACTTTGTAGCAATTAAACTGATTTTAATAAACAAAATTATTAAGGGAGGCTACTCTTTCTTGATTAATTAATTGTATCGATAGTACATGTAGTCCCCCCCCTTTTGCGCCATGTCAGTCGTAAGTCATTAATAATCCGGTGCGGACATGCGTTTCACGTATAAATACACTGGGAAAATAATAAATCTAAACATCAGTTAAAACATAGATTCTTCGCACGTTACAGTCTTCTTTTCACGACTTTTTTCGTAAATCATATACATTCCTTTCTTTTTGATAAATTAGAATGTAAACGTTATATGACTTAAACATTTACCTTTCCAAAAGTGCAATGGCTCGTGTATGAATGCCAAACATTAAGTGAGGGATAAAACTCATGCAGATAACTTTCGTTGAAATGCATTAAATATGATTCTTTGTAGAGTTTTGTTAAAGACCCATGAGACAGATACGCACTTGATACATCATGTCGATCCGACAGTTAATCCCATTTAACTGTCAAAATGACAACAACATAAAACACGCAGAAGTTTCCTCAACGCAAAACATAATTTTAGTCGAAAATCTGTTTTGTTGAACTCATTGTGATTTAAAGCTCCACAAGTACATTGAAACGCTGGGACTATATTATCAAATAAGGAATATTTGAGTTGAGAGACGCATTATAATTGAGCCTCGGTCTGCGAAAAAGGGGCTTTAATGCATGTGCGTAAAGTGTCGTTCGCACAGGCTTATCAGGGACGACACTTTCCACCTAAAATGGATTTTTTCAAAGAAGAGCCTTTTTTAAACGGACTGCACATGCTAATCTTGGACGACACTTTACGAAAATGCATTAAACCCACTTTTCACATAGCGAGGCTCAATTAGAAGGGTTACATCCAACATGCGCTCCTCCTCCGCAATGATTAATTGTCCCGATTGTATCATCACTACATCAACGCATTTAGCACCATAGAGTTTACATTGCTCACTTTAATGTTTTACAACAATGCGACATTAACACAGGTACAAACGTAGGACATTAATAAGTCTCCGAAATTACGTAACCTATGAATGAACTTAATTGTGCGGATGTAATTAATGTTAATATGTGTAAATATAACATAATACGAAGTCCCACAATGTTCTTTTATCGGAAGATAAAATTCTCATTATTTAAATCCGGAAAGATTTGCCTATGAACATCAACAATAGCAATAATAACATAAAATTAGTGTTGAAATATTGTTTACGTACACAATACAAAATACCCACATGTGTTTATTTGTAGCAGGGTTCGGTATAAGGAGAACGTATACCGTCTTTCTATAGGAGCTAGCTTTTATAGCGACGCGGTAGAGTGTCTGTCAGATTTGGAACCGGTGGTCCCCGGTTCAATCCCCATTGTGGTCGGGGATCCTCCTGGCTGGGTTACATTGGTGCCCAACGCAAAATGCCCGCCATGTGTTTCAGACGTCCCTCAGATGTCGTGGCAGTAGGACATTCGTGGAAGAATTTCAGAATTGGAAGGGGTGTGTGTAGCAGGGTTCGGTATAAGGAGAACATATACTGCCTTGCTATTTGTGCTAGGTTTTATGGCGACGCGGTAGAGTGTCTGCCTGATTAGGAACCGGGAGGTCCCGGGTGAAATCCCCATTGTGGTCTGGGATTTTTCTAGCTGGGTTACATTGGCGCCCAACGTTAAATACCCACCATGTGTGTCAGACGTCCCAAAGATGTCGTGGCAGTAGGAACTTCGTGGGAGAATTTCGCAAATGGAGAGGGTGTGTGTAGCAGGGATCGGTATAAGGAAAACTTATACTGCCTTGGTATATGAGCTAGCTTTTATAGCGACGCAGTAGAGTAGCTGCCTGATTTGGAACCGGGAGGTCCCGGGCTCAATCCCTATTGTGCTCGGGGATATTTCTGACTGGGTAACACATTGAAGCATAGCTGCAAAGCGTCATTAAATTATGTATATCCTTTTATGACAAATTAATGCGTTTTGTACAACTTGATCCAATCACCAAAAAGGACATGTAAGTTCTACAACCTTGATTTCAAAAAATGATAAAAGGCAA
Organism: Dreissena rostriformis; assembly: GCA_007657795.1. Lineage (NCBI taxonomy): Eukaryota > Metazoa > Mollusca > Bivalvia > Myida > Dreissenidae > Dreissena > Dreissena rostriformis. The sequence continues at coordinate 85,571 of VMBQ01002135.1, read as the reverse complement.
ACTACTGAATGATTTTTTTTTTAAGACGAGTTATGAAGTATTTTTTGCGAAAAACCTCTCGATCCAAATCTGTTTGGTTCTTCACAACAAAAGCGGCATATTGTCATTTTATATACAAAGTGAGTACCAACTAGTGGTAAAAAAAAATAGTTTGGATGATGCTTGCGTTTTTTTTTCAGACGAAAGCGGAAAAACCTATCTTGCATATTAAACTAATCGAGCGTAAAAAAAATGCCATTGTATACAGAAAACATCAGTATGAACCTAAAAACACTTTTTCGAAACAATCTCTGTGAATATCGTTTTTCTTTATAACAAAAGTTTGAATTATACGTCGATGCATACAATAACAAATGTACCTGGATCTATATTGAATTATTTAATTAAATAGACAGATTGTTCCCATGGGAGCAAATCAAAACACAGAAATAATGTATAACGTTAAGGCATTAAGGGCAATAATCCATTTATATCAGATTAAATAACAAACTGCTTACGTAATACGCATGAATAGGTATTTTATTATCTGCATGGCAATTTTAATTCACAACTGTATATGAGTTGTCCATACGTAAACCCATCGTATATTCGTGTCAAGATAAACGAACTTACGAACAATACTAAAAAATGTAATCAATGCATCTTGTACTTAATACAAATATGTTTGACCTTAATGTTATTCTGTGCGCAAACGAAACATATTTGTAAAAAGTTTCGATTCCTCAAATAAACATTTGTCAGCAACATCATTTGACAGCAATTTATGACGATTACTTCCGTTTGTAAACAGTAGAAAATTACACAGCGTCGATATACCTTACGCGTTCTATTGACTATAAAGCACAACATAAATACATAAAGTGGGCCATTTTTGAACAATAATTACATAATTGGGTGTCTACGAAAATTAAAACCTTCAATAACTTGGTCAACCGGCTAAACATCAAACCTATAATTAGTCGAGATGTCAATTCATGTACTAATGTATTTTCCTCACGCGTGATAGACAATTTTCTATGATGTTTGTCTTCTGCAAATGTTAATTTCTCGTTTAAGCGTTCTAAATTTAGTTGGAATACGTTTTTGTACGCACATGCGTGGGTGAGCCCATGATGCTCAGGTATTCTTGCTATTCATTACACAGTTATATGTGGGAAACTGCACGCTAGGAAGACTTCTATCAATTCACATTCATTGTCTTTCATTGTTCTTCATAACAGTTATATGGCGATCGATGTCCAATAGATGTCCATTGTTGTCAATTACTCGAAAACATGTATTACTTAAAAGTGTCGTCCCTGATTAGCATGGGCGTATTGCATCAAACCCCTTTTTTACAAAGCGAGGTTCATTTGTTTTAATTAAACCAGCGTCAAAACATAGTGCAATCTAAGGTACATGTGTATTCGCATTAACCAATTTGGGTAAATAATAACTCTAAACAGCAGTTAATACATATTTTCTTCGCACATTACTTTCTTATTTTCACGTTTCATTCCACATTTAATCATAAACATTCATTTATTTATAATAAACTAGAACTCAAATGTTATACGATTTGAACATTTGAAAAGCGAAATGTCTCGTGTTTGAATTGAAAACATTACGTGATGGATAATACTCATGCAGATAACGTTCTTTGAATTGAATTAAATATGATCCTATGTGGAGATGTGCTCATGGCCCATGAGCCCGATACACACTTTATCCATCATGTCGATCCGACAGTTAATCCAATTGAAATGTCAGACTTAAAATTACAAAGAACACGCTGAAGTTTCCACAAAGCAAGACATGTTTTTTAGTCGAAATACCGTCTTGTTGAAAACGTTGTTATTTAAAGCTCCACAAGTACATTGAAATGCTGAGATTATGTTATCAAATAAGGAATATTTGAGTTGAGAGTAGTATAATTAGAAGAGTCACATCCAACATGCGCTCCACCTCTGCAATGATTAATTTGTCATGATTGTTTCATCACTACATTCACGCACTGAGCACCATAGAGTTTCCATCCTTGTTGAAATTCCGTCTTGTTGAAATCCTTGTCATTTAAAGCTCCACAAGTTCATTGAAATGCTGGGATTATATTATCAAATACGGAATATTTGAGTTGAAAGACGCCTTATAATTGAGCCACGGTCTATGAAAAGGGGATTTAATACATGTGCGTAAAGTTTCTTCCCAGATTAGCCTGTGCAGTCCGCACAGGCTAACAAGGGACGACACTCTCCGCCTTATCTGGATTTCTGCTAGGAAGACACGTTCTTTAAAGGAAAAATATCATAAACACGGAAAATGGTGTCCCTGATTAGCATGTGCGGACTGCACAGACTAATCTGGGACGACACTTTACGCACATGCATTAAACCCACTTTTCACAGAGCGAGTCTTAATTAGAAGGGTTACATCCTACATGCGCTTCACCTCCGCAATGACTATTTGTCCCGATTGTATCATCACAACATCCACACATTTAGCACCAAAGAGTTTACATTTCCCACTTTGATGTTTTACTACAATACGACGTAAACACATGTACAAACAGTTGACATTAATAAGTCTCGGACATTACATTTGCTATGAATGAAATTAATTGTGCAGATGTAGGTTATAATAATATGTGTAAATATAATATAATACAAATTCCCACAGTGTTCTTAAAGTGAACATGATAACGAAAATGTTCCAAACAATGACATTTCATTTTGAGTTTAAATAGGTTTATGTTTATACTTACCGAGCGACAAAATCTGTTTAGAAGATAACATCTTTGAAAAGGGGGTTTCATGCATGTGCGTATGTGTCGTCCCAGATAAGCCTGTGCAGTTCGGACAGGCTAATCAGGAACGAAACACTCCGTTATGAACTTTTTCGTTTAAAGGAAGTCCCGTCTAAATGAAAATCCAGTCTAAACGGGACGACACTTTAGGCATATGCATACATAAATGTCTTAGCAGTTTGAAAATGCGAAAGCGTACATTACCTTCTGTGATAATGTCAATTTACAAACCAAGTTTTAGTTCAACTGTTCATGATATTAGCCTCGTTCTGAAAAAGGTGGGCTTAATGCATGTGCGTAAAGTATCATCCCATATTAGCCTGTGCAGGCCGCACATACTGATCAGGGATGACACTTTCCGCCTAAATTGGATTTTCGTTTAAACGCGACTTCCCTTAAACCGTTAAATTCCTTTATTTAAACTGTGTGAAAAACATTTTAACGAATATTCTGAACAGGATTTCGGATATATGGAAAAGAGTGCGACTTCTTACATGCTTATTATACTTTTCTATCGAAAAACTAGTTCCAAATACTACCAAAAAACTACACCGCCTCATGTTGTTCATTCTTTTAAGTGAGCTAATATATAAAAATAAAACATATCTAATCTCGAGACAAAATTACTGACAGTAAATTCACATACTTTTTAAACATTAAACATGTATGATTTATAATGCAACACCTTACTAAAAATAATATGGTCATTGCGATTAAGTCCGAAAAAGCTGTTTCAATCATTCGTAATAAAATGTTAAATAAATAGTACGTTATTAATAAGTTTTTGCGTCTCTCAATTTAAGTACTGTTTACCGAAGAAACCTTTAAAAACGTCACCAAGACCATATATACAACTCTGTTTGACACAATATCAAAAGCAATTTATGACGACTATCTCCATGTTTAAAGATTATCGAATAACAAACCACCAATATATCAAACGCATTCTCTTTGAAATATAACACAACATCAATTCATATAATGGAACGTTTCTTAACATCAATTACATGATTGCATGGCCCCGGAACGAACCTAAAGTCGTGAATAATTTGGTCACTCGGCTAAACATCGATATCATAATTAATCGACCGATAAAATCATTTGCAGGAAATATTCTCCTTCGCCTTAACAGAGCATTTGCCACGATGTATGCCTTCTGTAGCAGTCTATTTCTCATTATAGCTTGCTAAATGTAGTTGAAATACGTATGTGAACGCATATAAGTTGGTTGAGTCCATAATATGCATACATAATTTAAACCCAGAATACTGGAATGTGATGAATTATGTACGAAAGAAAACTGATGATGACTATTTTAACCATTCTTCCTTATTAAAAGTGCATAGATACCCGATGACGTTCACACAATAGTGACTTAAAATTATTCATTTATCAGAAGAAGAAAAAATAAATATTTTACCCTTTCTTTTAAATTTTAAATTTGCAGAATTATGTATACACACAGGAAACGTTATCAACGACGTACAGTGACGTAACGTCTTTTCGCGAAACGAGAGAACACTTACTTAAACAATAAATAACATATCATACAAGATTCTAGATTTATTAACAACATTTCCAGAAGGCCAATGGCCCATGGGAACACAATTTAGAAGACGCAATATGAAAACAACATTAATAAATACATAATATACATAATTATGACAAGTACTTAAATATTAGGTAAGCAAGGTTGCTAAGCATATAAATAATATATACATAAATAAAATAAATCAATAAATAACAACATAATATGACATTATACAGTTATGGGTTAAAATTGATACAATCGATTAAACAGCATTTTAGTAATACTAAAATTTAAAACATCTTAGTCCAATGAAAACAGTTATTATATATGTAACTTAGGTTAACGTTTAAACGACAAGACAGTGTTTGTTAAGACCAGAAAGAAACACATGTTATTATGTGAAGCGTTTCTTTAAATAAACGATATATCTGATATGAAAACACGCGAACAAAACGAAATCATACACCGTTCCGTTACTGTCCAGTGATGTAAAATACGATGTGTGATATCGCATTTAGCGAGTCGTACCTGATATGGGCTCTTTGGTTAGTTATTCATTCTGCGATCGTGTGAGAAACACATTAATCAGTTTGTCTTACACATCCTTAATTACAATTTGACATGTAATTTGGAACGTGGGGTGTTTATATTATGGAAGTGAATGTCCACCAGTCCACTCATGTTGCTAAATGACCATTGTATATTACTTCATGACAACTGCATTCTGACATAACAATTGCATGGTGGTATATGGCAAATGTTCTTCGTTACAAACATGCTGTACGTTTGTATGTTCGTCGTTATGCTTATTCTAATCACTTGATAGCATTACGCTTGCACCGGTTGATACTTGATAAAAAAGAGTTTAGCAAATATATTGTATCAGAAAATTAGGTAAACAACTATTAAAAATATGATACAAGGCAAAAAGGAGACAAATGTGATATTTATTTCTTCTAAAATTATATCTTACCATAGCAATCTGATCTGGTAAATGTAACCGACGAAGATGTACACATTGCAATTATATTATCATTTGTTCAAACTGCATTAGAATTGTTACTGGTTTATCCTATGATTTACACTATGATGTTGATTATACTTCACGTAATGTTATAATGTAGTCTGGAAAACATTCCCCTGACTCTACGAGGATGGGCAGGCACAGACGAAAACGTGTCGAACATCAACAATCTGTTATGTGGAATTTTAGCCAACGGAAATAAACGTATGTATACATACACTTAGTTAAAGCTCATACATCAGCCGTTCGTTAATAAAACAGACATAATTTGAGTAGAACGACGTAAATTTTTGTTTAAGGCACACACACGGTGCCGCAAGGTATAGGGAGCAGTAATAGTGTAACCAACATTTAACAAACACATTAAATAAAACATCGTGATCAAACTATGTATTTGTGTAAACAAATAAATTATTTCACGGATTTTATTTGCAGTATTTTCAGCTTTTTGTTAACATTCCTGTGGAAGAAAAATATACAAGACAGACATGATGGTTGCATGGAGAAATCCCGTTATTGTGGCGAATACTCAGAAGCGCGTCCAATAAACGAATGTTTTTATTAGAAGAACAATGGTGAAACCCAATGATAACACACTAGAAATGATTTTAAAAAACAATCTACGACAATTGACTTATTAGTTAGGAACGTATCATGATATGTTTTTTTTTATTGTTAAATAAATTATTTATCATGGCTTAATACTGCACAAGATATAACAATACAGTACAAAAAGTTTATGCAGTTCCTTTTAGTTGATGTATTTAGAATATAGTATGGAAATATTGCAGAAATACAAATGCTCAGTTTTGCAAAACAAAATATCGGCAAAACATACACATTCCGCAGAAAAATGGATCAGTCCGAAATCCTAAGATGATGGTCATGTCTGGAATACGCGTCACTTGCTGTCTCCTCGTTGCAAATATGTGTCGTTATGTAGCATTTAAAGAACCAGGCTACTAACAGAGCTGCGCTCGAACGTCATTTGTAATTGGTTATCTGTAATATAATAATGCGATACATACACAGAAGGATAAACTAGGCCGGCAACCCCCAGAACCCCCTATATGCAATCGCAGCACAGTCAAATGACTAAGGCAATAACGGAATCTCCATTAAAGTAATACGAATACACATTTCAGTATTGAATTAAGCAGTCAAAACATAAGTTGCAAGCGCCTGTCAATTTACGCATACAAAACGGTATTCATAAATGTCTGATAATTTACTGATAATTTGCATTTGGTAGAACAAACGATCATTAGTCTGTGCAATACATGCAAAAAACTAAAATATAGTTGTAAGGTGACAACATGCATTTGCAAGTTATGAACATATTAATGCAAATAATCAGCATGCACATACTCGCGGATAAAACGTTCCATACTTTATTGATTTACATGATTTAATTTCAAAGTATCGTTGTATTTGTTATTTAAATAAACGTTAAGCAGACAACTGTAATGTATTCACTATATAAATACACACTGCATGTATATAATTATCACATGAAACAATATAACGATGAAATACTTTATTCAGTGTTATCTTAACAGTTAGCATAGCGCTATTTTTACGTAAAACAATGTTATAACGAAATAAATCTAGATCAATATCTAGTTGTCTTCAATGGCAATAAACAATCATTTCATATGTTGCAACCCGTCGGTATTGAATAACTATAAAACCGATGAATTGCAAATTGTTACGTAGTGCCTTATCGAATACAGGCTATTAACAACATAGGCAGAATTATCTTTGTGTGGAGTAAAAGCAAACGGTCTACCATATGCATACTATTGTTGAAATGCATCGAAACATAGCATATATTGAAATAGTATTTTTTTCCTTAATTTGCTATTATTTGTAATTGTATAATTTATAATGGTTGTATCAAAATAAACATTACTGAAATGGGAGATGGGATTGTTTTCAGACAATTATTATTGTCAGTATAAATGCAACGAATGCTTTACATCAAATATATGTATAATATAATTATTAAAGATGTCCAAAAACGTCTCGTTTAATTTGAGAAGTAGTATGAACCACATATCTTTACATCTTATACTTAGAACAGGAGACAATAGTCATCTGCGTGGGCCTAGGTCCTACGGTGCATGTCGAGTCAAAGTGCATGTATACCCACTCAATCATTAAATATTTGTCTGTATTTGGAAAAATAGTGGAATATTGTTTGTATATATATGTGGTATTTACATATGAATATTTACATACTCTACCTTATGCAAAAAGTAGCAGAGAACTTTTAAAACTAGCGTTGCTTAGTATTATATATTGTTCTATACTAAGTTTAAATTAATCAAAACAACCAAGTACATTCATTTACACAAGGGGATATTATTAATAAATATTCGTTTACATCAGTTTGTTAATTTTGAAAATGACTACACGTCGTATGACAATATGATACGCATAAACAGTATTTGACTAATATCAAAGGACCACATGTGTGATGACGACATGATGAGCAAATACTGTATTCGACTGATATCAAAGCATATTTTGTTCGTGAATACATTAGGATGAAACACAAACTATTAGTAGTTGAAAAATTAAATGTACTACTTATTTATCTCATACAATACATGAACAAAACAAATGTAAATAAATAGTCAGACCAATAATATGAATAACAAAGAAAACGTTATCAGCTACGTCATTCAAATAGTGTCTGTATTACAATGAATATAATAGAAATGTAATTAGCATTCGTAAATGGTATGGTGCTGATGAAGTTCGTGATTAGAAGCCTATTGTGACGGTATTGCTAACAATGACGATACGGGGAAGGTGTCGCATTGTATATAGCACATATGGGATATACCTATTAGTAGAACCGATAAAGTTGCAGAGGTTTAAACAATTTTTACATTGTCTGACAAATAGGTGTTATATAAGTATGGGGATTTTTTTGCGGAAAAAGTACATGTTTCTGGACATTGAAACAGCATTTTGTTAAAACAATCTGGGTTTTTATAACATATGCTTAGTTTTGGTTAGCCAAATCAAATAAACCGCTGTCAACGTTTCTAAATCATATATAAATCAACTATATGCAAAGCTAAACTTCAGCTGCACCAGTAGTTGATAAAGCATATAATAACACGGACATGTATATAAAATTAGCCATACAGTGCGACACATCTAAAAAACAAGACACAAAACACGCCTAAATAAAACTGGTGCCAACGTCTTGAAACGTAACTGCAAATAATTGCGTGTTAAGAACGTATTAAATCCTTACATTTTGATCATAAAGATTTACAAAACTATCAAGTGTAGATGTAACTGTAGAATACAGAGACGTGTATTAATAGAGGCTTAGAAAAACAAAACACCGAGCCTTGATTAGTGAAAAATTCCACCGGTCACCTGTATGTGCATGACAGTTTGTCTCAATTATGATCACTTATCGAAACATTAACAAGTACAACACTTTTAATGAGAATACAATCGATTTTATGCTGCATACAGATGTTATGTGTTTTAACGACGCGTCTGAACATTTCCTGATTCATAAATACATCAAGGACAATTTATCTAGAACAAAAATTGTATGTTGTGTTTGACGCGAACAAATGCTACGCTGCAGATTTACTGTATTGAAATGTTTGGTGATAAGAGGCGGCGAATGTGTCCTTCATGTGGTCTCTCAACGGATTGCTGGGTAGTGCTGTGTATTGGAAGGCAAAATGAAGTGCCGTAATCCCTCCTTTAAACTATATTTAAGTTTACATGTTCAAAATACTTTCATAGTCAAAGGTTAAACTGCGCATACACTCATGTTGTCTCATTAGAAAAATCATGTTGAGAAAGTATCTTGAAGTTTCAAATCATGTTTTGTGTTCTGCCATGTGCAGTTGAAATTATGTTTGTATAACGTAAGCCTTACTAACATACTCGATAACATGCGAACAGTGAAGGCAAAGTGTGCAGTCAATGTCTAAAAATAGAAATGTTTAAGACGTTTGTAGAGATACATTTATTTTCTATGTGTTTAATCAGGTCTGTGTTCAGGTCCTTGTGATAAATGTCCACTAGACTACCTTAATATTAACACCAGGTATAAGATGAAATGTTTTTTTTTTTACATTTAGAGAACAAGATGGGTTTGCTTTATACCCCAGTGCGCGTTTTAGGGATTTAATGTATATCAAACGTATTTAACTTTTTGTAACTTTATTTAAAAACAACAATATTTATTTGGTGATCTATGAACGATTTAATATTATATGCGGGTTTCAATTGTATCTGTACTTCTTTAAAGATCTAAAAATCTAGACTTCAAACTTATATTGTAAAAGAATTAAAAGAATTGAGCATGTATTTCATAGAAGCAATATATTGAACAATAAGTACGACTTTAATGATAGGCGTCTGTAATTTGTCTTGATTTGAACTAGATGTATTACTAAAAATAGTGGTTTTCCATTCTATGCGAACTTATAACCAAATGAAATAAAACATAGCAAACATGATATGTATTAAAATGCCTTGATGGCCTCTACGAAACACATTTACGTGCAAAGGTGACATTTACAGGAATATATATAGGCTATGGTGATGTCTTTACATTTGCGCCACTAATTGAAAAGTGAATAATTTATCAGTTTGTTATTGTACTCCAATATGGTACAACGTGCAGATTACTTAACTAAAGTGTCGGTATGTTTGTTTCGTTACAGTTTATGTTTAATAAAACAATGATTTAATATCGAGCGATCATGTATTCAAAACTATGTACTTATTGGGTATCTGTTTTAATTCCCGTATTCTCTTCGGAAACAAACACGTACAATATAAGTGATTTAATCGTTTTCGATACAGTTTAATTCTTAAAGTGAAAAATTTCAATTCTTAAAGTGAGTTTAAACGATTTAAATGTCAACAATTGTATCCCTCAATCAATGACACACATATATGAGCGACAAGTGTTAGAAATTAATACATAACTTAAAATTACAACGTAATTATAAATAAGCTTGCTTCTGGACCAGACTAATAAAACGTGAAGCATTATAGACGATCGCCATCAAATAAGCATATACAATTACGATATAGGTGTGCGTTAAACGTAAATAATGTGTCCACATTATAGGAAATCGTAAACGTGAATTAATTAGTTTTACAGGCAAACTGTTATACTATTTTTGATCGGCACGCAATGCTCTTTGTTGTATTATTTTGTTGTATAATTGGGAACGCTACATTAAATTAAATAAGACCGTTGATAGATTCAGACATGTCGTTTTGTCGTGACGTTTTTACTAGCATTACACGAAGTGTGATGGCGAAACTAATTTCAAATGACAGTTCGTGCTGAAAGAAGTATACTCGGAAATATATCTAAAGGTGCAAATGAACTCATACGAAAATGAAATTGATGGTTATGTCGCAATAATCTTTAATATTGTATGCGTGCATTATCTTTTATTTATGAAAAAGTTAAAACGTTAAGTATAATCTCATTGTTGTACACATGTAGTTCCTTAAGGTACTAAGTAACGTTTACATATTGTCTATGGTTTGCCCATGAAATTAGCAAAAGACGCGTCTGTGAATCTTTCAAACGGGAACTGCACTAGTTTATTATAGTCCAGTGAAATGTTTATCTCCAATTAGTATGTGCCATGTCCCCACGAAGACCAGTCAGCCAATGGTCAGTGATATAGTAGACGCTTATGGGAACCTCCTGACCGAGAGTACAGCAGTCCTGAACAGGTGGACCGAATACTGCAACGACCTCTATAACTACCCGATTCAACCAGACCCTAGTCTGCATCAGAACGATCCCAGACCAAAAGACGACTACGAAAGACCGTCCATACTAACGGCAGAGGTGGAGGAGGCAATGCGCAGTTTGAAGGTAGACAAATCCCCTGGAACGGACAGCGTGCCTTCCTAGCTGATTAAGCACGGAGGAGACGCAACGAATCGAGTCTGGTATACATAAGTGAATTTGCTTTTATACTGTAAATAAAACAGCATGCGGATAACATTTCAGACGGTTAATCTTCACTACAGGTTTGAAAAAATCATCATAATTTAAAACAAAAGATGTAAGTTGTGGGAGTCAAGTATATGTTTTCATTAGTTAACCAATGCCTATTAAAACGGTAACTGTGTTATATATGACGAGATTTGGGACTTGATGTAACCTTAACACCTAAAGCGTAGCATTGTTAGACGAAGGCCTCACGACGTTCTAACAACGTAGTTTTCAAAACAAATGCATCTTTGACTTAATATTACTGGTAAACCTACAAATATTTAACCAAAGTAACTCTTTATTTACTTGGGTGACTTTGATTTTGCAACTAAAGGCGTGGTTTTAGTCCCTCCGGATTATGTTCAATGCTTATACTGTTAACATGAAAATTTGCCGAAGCTTAAAGAAGACATGCCAGGAGAGATTGGATTTTTTTCAGTTGGGAATAAAAGGAAAGAGGTTATACATATTCCTAGCATTAAGAAATAGTCAAGTAACGTCAGAAATATTGGGATTTCGTCCTTGCAATTCACCTCTAAAAAATTATAGTTGATGCTATACAAATTGTTTCGTTATGTAAAAAAGCAAGCTGAAGCGTTATGGAAAGTCTTTGCAGACAGAACGATGATCTTGAGCGAAAGACGAAAGTCTGTTGGCCGTTGAACTTGAATTCTGAACCTGACCTTAACATCCAAAAATAATGTTGTAAGCGGCAATGTCGCGTCTCTTAATACTCTATAAGTAACATTAGAACCCTTGTATGTCTGAAGAGCGTTAACGAAATGATGTCGACTTACCGTATGGAGCGTTAAATTATTGGTTAGGCTTTTTCGTAGACATTAGAAATGTTGAAGAAAGTAACTATTACGTTAAAGAAGTATAATATTTATATTTAAGGGTGTAATAACATAAAACGTGACACAACAATTGTTTTGTTAATAAGATGTAAATCCCAAAGGAAACATTTATGTTTCACGTTTTCTCTCCTATTGTCTTTTTGACCGATAAAATGTGGTAAAATCGAGTAAAATATAAAAAATAAAACAGTCTCTTGCACCAAACGAGTACTAACTGAAACAAATGGCATTACTTTGTGATCAATTTTATTAAGAATAAATAGTTAAATATTATCTGAAGATTATGAGTGTTATTTAAATCACGGAAGATTTGTCTTTGAACATTAAAAACAGCAATTATTCCAGACTTGTGTTAATATTGTTTACGTAAACAATACACAATACCTGCATATGTTTATTGAACCATAGCTGTAAAGTGCCATTTAATTATGTTTATCCTTGTTTGACAAATTGATGCCTTTTTTGTATAACGTTCTCCGTCGTCAATAAATAGGACATGTTAGTACTGCAACCTTAATTAAAAAAAAAAATAGAAATAGAAAACCACTGAATGATTTTGTTACAGACGAGTTCTAAAGCGTTGTTTGCGAATAACGTCCCGATCCAAATCAAATTAAATCTTCAAAACAAAAGCTTTGTATTGCCATGGTTTTATTTCAGAATACATTAGGTTTTAAGCCCATGAGTATACAAACATATAATTCACAATGTAGTAAACAGTGGTCAATGACATACAGGCATATAAATATACTATTTTAGGCAATATAAGTTTACAATTTATAACGAAAGAGTTGGCAGATCTAAAGACATGCATATTCAAAATAAACAGATATTTTTAACATTTATATATTACGGTTATTATATAATATGCATATTGTAGAGTCGTATCTTATTCATGATTCATCTTGCAATACACAAAGTCAGTATCAACTAGTGGTGTAACAAATAGTTTTGAATAACATCAGATTCATCGCAATAGAATTATTCATCGCTCCTTTTGTAGAAATCGGACATGTTTTCCACAACAAAGACTGTAAACGTTCAATCGATGTAACACATACTTGAAAAGAATATGACTCACCTGAATGTTATTCTTCGCTAAAACGAAATCTATGTTTGGAAAAATTAGATTCCCAAAATAAACATTTGTCAAGCAACATCATTAGACAGCAATTTATGACGATTACTTCCGTTTGTAAACAGTAGCGAATTACACAGCGTTGATATATCTAGCGCGTTCTATTGACTATAGCAAACCTTCAATACATAAAATGGGCCATTTCTGAACAATAATTTCATAATTGTGTGGCCACGAAAATTTAAACTTTCAATAACTTGGTCACCCGGCTAAACATCAAACATATAATTAGTCGAGATGTCAATTCTTGTACTTATTTATTTTCCTCACGCGTGATAGACAATTTTCTATGATGTATGTCATCTACAAATGTTAATTTCTTGTTAAAGCGTTCTAAAATTAGCTTGAATACGTATGTGTACGCACATGCGTGGGTGAGCCCATGATGCTCAGGTATTCTTGCTATTCACGACACAGTTATATGTGGGAAACTGCATGTCAGGAAGCTATATATCAATCCACATTGATTGTATTTTAGTGTTCTATAAAACAGTTAGATGGCAATCGATGTAACATTTGTTAACATGTAACATAGCTGTCAAATGCTTGTAAATAACTCGAATATTACGATACTAAGTTAAAAGAAAGTTGTGTTGAGTCGTCTAGATGACTGTCATATATTGTGAACCCTCTTTACTGATGACTTCACATTCCATGCATAGACATAGATATGTCACTACGTAGCAATTTAACTTATAATAATAAAAAATATAATTATAAAGGGATGCTTCTCTTTCTTGTTCAATTAATTTTAGCGCAAAGTCAGTCGTTAGTTAGTATTTATCCGGAGCGGACGTACGTTTTACGCCAGTTGTTCCGTCGTCACACACGTCAGCGCCAGTTTTTCCGTCGTCAACTACGTCAGCTCCGGTCGTTATGTCGTCACATATGTCAGCTCCGGTCGTTATGTCGTCACATACGTCAGCGCCAGTCGTTCCATCGTCTCAAACGTCAATGCAAGTTGTTCCATCGTAATATACGTCATCGTTAGTTGTTCCATCGTCATATACCTCAGCGTCAGTCGTTTCGTCGTCATATATGTCAGCTTCAGTCTTTCCGTCGTCACATACTTCAGCGTCAGTCGTTTCGCGGTCGCAAACATCACGTCGTTCTGTCGTCATATAAGTCAGCGCCAATCGTTCCGTCGTCATATACCTCAGCGTCATGCGTTCCGTAATCACATACGTCATCGCCAATCGTTCCATTGTCGCATACGTCAGCGTCAGTCGTTCCGTCGTCACATAAGTCATCGCCAATCGTTCCATTTTCGCATACGTCAGTGTCAGTCGATCCCCGGTCGCATACGTCAGCGTCAGTCTTTCCGTCGTCACATACGTCATCGCCAATCTGTCCGTCGTCGCATACGTCAGTGTCAGTCGATCCCCGGTCACAAACGTCAGCGTCAGTCGATCCGTCGTCACATACTTCAGCGTCAGTCGTTCCGTCGTCATATTCGTCAGCGTTAGTCGTTCCGTCGTCAAATACGTCAGCGTCAGTCGTTCCGCGGTCACATACATCAGCGTCAGTCGTTCCGTCGTCTCATACGTCATCGCCAATCGTTCCATTGTCGCATACGTCAGCGTCAGTCGTTCCGTCGTCACATAAGTCATCGCCAATCGTTCCATTTTCGCATACGTCAGTGTCAGTCGATCCCCGGTCGCATACGTCAGCGTCAGTCTTTCCGTCGTCACATACGTCATCGCCAATCTGTCCGTCGTCGCATACGTCAGTGTCAGTCGATCCCCGGTCACATACGTCAGCGTCAGTCGATCCGTCGGCACATAAGTCAGCGTCAGTCGTTCCGTCGTCATATTCGTCAGCGTCAGTCGTTCCGTCGTCAAATACGTCAGCGTCAGTCGTTCCGCGGTCACATACATCAGCGTCAGTCGTTCCGTCGTCACAAACGTTAGCGTCAGTCGTTCCGCGGTCACATACGTCAACGTCAATATTTCCGTCGTCACATACGTCAGCGTCTGTCGTTCCGTCGTGACATACGTCAGCGTCAGTCGTTCCGTCGTAATATACGTCAGCGTCAGTCGTTCCGTGGTCACATACATCAGCGTCAGTCGTTCCGTCGTCACATACGTCAGCTTCAATCTTTCCGTCGTCACATTCGTCAGCGTCAGTCGTTCCGTCGTCATAGACATCAGCGCCAGTCGTTCCTACGTTACATAGGTCAGCGCCAGTCGTTCCTACGTTACATAAGTCAGCGCTAGTCGTTCCGTCTTAACAAAGGTCAGTGCCAATCGTTCGAACGTTACATAGATCAGCGCCAGTCATTCCGTCGTCACATATGTCAGCGTCAATCTTTTCGTCGTCACATACGTTAGCGTCAATCTTTCTGTCGTCACATACGTCAGCGTCAGTCGTTCCGCGGTCACATACGTCATCGCCAATCTTTCCGTCGTCACAAACATCAGCGCCAGTCGTTCCGTCGTCACATATGTCAGCGTCAATCTTTCCGTCGTCACATACGTCAGCGCCAGTCTTTCCGTCGTCACATACGTCAGCGTCAGTCGTTCCGTCGTCACATATGTCAGAGTCAGTCGTTTCGTCGTCACATAACTCAGCGCCAGTCGTTACATTGTCACTTACATCAGCGCCAATCGTTCCTTTGTCACATACGTCAGCGCAAATCGTTCCTACGTCACATAGATCAGCGCCAATCGTTCCTACGTTACATAGGTCAGCGCCAGTCGTTCCGTCGCCACATACTTCAGCGTCAGTCGTTCCGTCGCCACATACGTCAGCGTCAGTCGTCCCGTCGTCACATACGTCAGCGTCAGTCGTTCCGTCGTCACATACCTCAGCGCCAGTCGTTTCGATGTCACTTACGTCAGCGCCAATCGTTTCGTTGTCACTTACGTCAGCGCCAATCGTTCCTAAGTCACATAGATCAGCGCCAATCTTTCTTTCGTTACATTGGTCAGCGCCAGTCGTTCCGTCGCCAAATACGTTAACGCTAGTCGTTCCGTCATAAATTATATAGTCAAATACGTCAGCGCCACTCGTTTTCTCTTTATATTACTATTTTCTTTAAATCACTAACAACCATTTAGTTAACAGTTATGCACACATGTAACTTACGGACAGCTATTTAAAGGCCCAAATTAGAACCTTGAACAAAACATATTAAATAGGCTAGGGTCGTATACGCGTTCGTTGAAATTTTTAAGAAACGAATATTTTTGTTAAACTGTCACTTATTCAGTTGAATGTCGCAGAATCCTTTTAAAATCCCATGCCCTGGTCAAGAAGTGGAATAAAGATAATGTGAAACATTGTTATGTGAGTATACATTTGTTTAAATTAAACCAGCGGCAATGCAAATTGAAATATAAGGTACATGCGTATTCGAATTAACCAATTTGGAAAGCCATAGGTCTTGAAAGCAGTTAATACAAAGATTCTTTGCACGTTACATTCTTATATTCACGTTGCATTCCAGATTTAATCATATACATTCCTTTCTTTTTAATAAACTAGAATGTGAAATTAAAAAATGTACAGTTTAAAATTAACATTTCAAAAAGGAAATGGCTCGTGTTTGGATTGCAAACAATACGTGATGGATAATATTCATGCAGATAACTTTCGTTGAATTGCATTAAATATGATCCTGTGAGGAGATATGTTCCAGGCCCAAGAGCCCGATACAGACTTGATACATAATGTCGCCCCGACAGTTAATCCCATTTAACTGTCAGATTGCCAACAAAAGATAACACTCAAAAGTTTCCTCAAAGAAAAAACAAGCCTTCAGTCGAATTTCCGTCTTCAAGTTGTTTAAATCGTTGTTATTTAAAGCTCCACAAGTGCAATGAAATGCTAGGATAATATAATCAAATAAGGAATATTTTATTTGAGAGACTTCGAAGGATCACATCCAACATGCGCTCCTCCTCCGCAATGATTCATTGGTTTCCTCAAAGAAAACCATGCCTTCAGTCGAAATTTCGTCTTGTTGAAATCGAGGTTATTACAAGCTCCACACTTACATGCTATAATTATATTATCAAATAAGGAGTATTTGAGTTGAGAGACGCATCATAATTGAACGTCGGTCTATGAAAAGTGGGTTTTATTCATCTGCGTAAAGTGTCGTCCCAGATTATCAGCCTGCACAGGCTAATCAAAGACGACACTTTCCGCCTAAACTGGATTTTTGCTCAGAAGAGATTTTTTTAAACAAAAAACATCATACAAGCGGAAAGTGTAATCCTTGATTTGCCTGTGCGAACTTCACAGGCTAATCTGGGACAACACTTTACACACATGCATTAAAACACCTTTTCACAGAGCGAAGCTCAATAAGAAGGATTCAACATGCGCTCCTCCTCCACAATGATACATTTTCACGATTGCATCATCAGTACATCCACACATTTAGTACCATAGAGTGTCCATTGCCCACTTAAATTGTTTTACTACAATGCGGCATTAACCCAGGTCTTCTGCAATTATTAATTGTCACGATTTTATCTTCACTACATCCACGCATTAAGCACCATAGTGATTCCATCCCCACTTCGATGCTTTACTACAATGCGACGTTAACACAGGTACAAACAGTGGGCATTAATAAGTCTGTGTCATAACGTTTACTATGAATGAAATGAATTGTGCAGATGTAATTCATGGCAATATTTGTAAAAATAATATAATACCAAGTCCCAAAATGTTTTAAATGTGAACATGATAATTGAAAGTGTTCCTAACAAGGTCAGTTCATAATGAAAGTGTTCCTAACAAGGACAGTTCATAATGAAAGTGTTCCTAACAAGGACAGTTCATTGATAATGAAAGTGTTCCTAACAAGGACAGTTCATTTCGAGTTTAATGAGGTTACTGTTTATATTTACCGAGCGACAAAATCGTTTTAGTCAATAACATGATAATGTCTTAGCAGTTTGAAAATGCGAGAGTGAACATTCCCTTCTGTGATTTTGTTATTTTCCAAACCAAGTTTTAGTTCAACTAAGCATTATATGAGTCTTGTTCTGAGAAAACTGGGCTCAACGCATGTGCGTAAAGTGTCGTGCCAGCTTAGCATGTGCAGTCTGCACAAGCTAATCAACAGACAAAATGCCTCCGTATTTTCCGTGATAACCGGATATATGCGCAAAACATAGCTGATGTTGTAGAACAGTTTAGCCAAACGCAACGTTTAGGATTGAATGTGATAAAATAAAATAAACATATCATAAATTGTATTAAAAGTGCTACATGATTAACCAATTTTCCTAACACCGTGAGAAATACACGAACGACAAAACATAATTTGTATAGTACAATTTATACTTATTTCGAAGCTTTTATATTTAATGTACTTTCACAAAACATAATTAAATACTAAAATACAAAATCAAGCGTTTTATATGCACATAGTGTCATATCAATAATATATATCAATTATATGTAACATTCAAATACATGCTATCAAAAACGTACGTTGGCTCGGGATTATTACGATGCTATAAATTAAGCAAGAAAGAGAATCATCCCTTAATAACTAAATTTTTTATTAAAATTAGTTGTATTGCTACTAAGTGGTATTACTTTGTTTATTCGTGGTATATGAAGTCATCAGTAAAGAGAGGGTTCACAATATATGACAAACTTCACAACGACTCTACAAAACCTACTTTAAACTAAGAATCGGAGTTTCTTACATTCGAGTAATTGGCAAGCATTTGAAAGCTATTTGACACCGATCGCCATCTAACGGTTATGTAGAACAATAAAAGACAATGAATGTAAATTGATAGATATCTTCCTTACGTGCAGTTGTCCACATATAACTGTGTCGTGAATAGCAAGAATACCTGAGCATTATGGTCGCACCCACGCATGTGCGCAAACATACGTCTTCCAACTAATTTTAGAACGCTTTAACGAGGAATTAACATTGGCAGAAGACATACATTATAGAAAATTGTCTATCACGCGTTATTAAAATACATTAGTACAGGAATTGACATGTCGGCTAATTATAGGGTTGATGTTTAGCCGGGTGACCAAGTTATTAAAGGTTTTAATTTTCGTGGCCACTCAATTATGTAATTATTGTTCAGAAATGGCCCACTTCATGTTGTGATGTTGTGCTTTATAGTCAATAGAACGCGTTATATATATCGACGCCCTGTAATTCGTTACTGTTTCAACACGGAAGTAATCGTCATAAATTGCTGTCTAAGGATGTTGCTGACAAATGTTTATTTCTGGAATCAAAACTTTCCAAACATAGGTTTCGTTTAAGCTAAGAATATCATCAGGTCATACATATTCATATTAAGTACGTATTTTATTGATTAAATATTTTAGTAAGTTATTACATCTTAACAGTGATTTTTTTTTTATACGATTTGTTTACGTATGGATAACTATTATACAGTAGTGAATTACAATCGCCATTCAGTTAATAGAATACCCATTAACGCACATTTGATCTTTCTAAAGCCTTACGAGAGATACATACTTATGACGTTTTTTGCGCATAGACTCGTGCAGCCGCGACAAGTCTTCAACATGTTTATTATGACTTAAGTATAATATACACATGAAGTTAAGTCGAGGTAAATCAGTAGATTTGTTTGCTTCTTATTGTTGATATGAATAAACAAGCTGACTTAATCCAAAATGTGGTATTACTGTTGCCATACATCCGGACCAACAATCCAGATATAATTGTTTTGTCTTTGACAACTTCAGCATTTTCACTAAGTCTCTACATCAACTGTCAGCATTTACACCGGTTTGCAAAACATATACATAGGCCCATGTTGTTTTTTAAATCGTTATTCATTTTTTATAAGTATAGCTGTAATAATGTATATAATGTGCATACATAATGATAGCAGTTTAGAAAAATGCATCTATATCTATTTTTACTGAGTACGAAATTGGACAAAACAAGAAAGTGAGTTCTGCTTCGTAGGAATAAACTACACGTTGTTCAATAAGCTTGCATCACAACAGCAAAACAGCTGTTTATTGGTGAACAGCTTGTATGAGCCTCGATCTGTGAAAAGGGGGTTTAATGCATTAGCGTCAAGTCTCGTCCCAGATTAGCATGTGCAGTACGCATAGGCTAATCAGGGACGACACGTTTCGCCTAAATTGGATTTTCGTCAAGAAGAGTCTTCCTTGAAACGAAAAATACAATAAAAGCGGAAAGTCCCTGATTAGCCTGTGCAGACTGCAAAGGATGATCTGGGACGACACTAACGCACATGCATTAAATCCCCCTTTTCACAAAGCTCGATTCATATCATGTTCATTATTATTAGAAAACTATTAATGCAAATGAAGGGAGAGCATGCGTTTGTTATGATAATTGCCCTATGGTTCGGGTCCAAATTATTTTCGTTTGAGATTGGGTGGTTTGACGCCGACTATTATGTGGTGTTTGATATAAGTCCTCAGGATAGTCAATGATTCATCACAGCAAAAGGCGACTTATTTACCAAATAATTATACTTAGCTTGCTCTGTGAAAAAGGGGTTTTATGCATGTGCGTAAAGTGTCGTCACAGATTATCCTGTGCAGTCAGGGAAGACACTCTCCGCCTTAACTGGATTTTCACCAAGAAGAATCTTTCCTTAAACGAAAAATACAATGCACGCGGAAAGTGTCGTCCTTGATTAGCCTGTACGCACATGCATTTAACCCCCTTTTCTCAGAGCGCGTCTCATATATAAGAAAAATGAAACTCAAGGGACATTACAATGGAAGAAACTCTTATAACTTGCCCTAATATTTTATTTAAGGAAAGTGAACTATTGGCTATACAATACATGGCAATACATGCAACAACAAAAACGATTGAACCTATAGAAAAATGTAAAACTATTTAAGCGCGAGAAGTCATGAATACATAAATTCTATTGAATTGTATTATTCATAAGAAATATCCCATCCAATAGTAATTATCAATTTAAATGGTAGTTAATTCGATTCATAAGACTGGTAAAATTCAAACATAGATGGATTCCAAAAAGCATAATTGCTCTGGTTTAAACTACACAAAAATGGAATGTTAACTGCATGATTTAATTACACAACCAAGCGTATCTTAACGTGTATACTGAATATATTTATAAACATCGTCCCGTGAAGACTTTAAAAATGTTAATGCAACAAAACGACATTAAGCCTAAAAACTTATATAAGTAAACGTTCCTTTAAAAGACGTTCCCAACTTCAATAGAACACATCTTGACGAGTAAAAACCACCGGCAATATTGAGTGTTAGACAGCAATGCAATCCATTTTGTGGAACAGTATTGTGTAAGAAAGATAACAGCTGAGTTTTGAACATATGTCACCAACTGGGTAATATCCCTTTCACGGTACAGTAAAGTTAAGACTGTGACGATAGCGATGATAATTTAATATCGATGATGGTGATTATGGTTATGATAGTGATGATGATGTGAATCATATCGATAGTGACGACGACGGCAATGATGATGATGATGATAATAACAATTGTATAATTTTGATGATGATGATGTCACTGATTATGATAGTGTTGACGAAGACGATGATGACGACGACGATAACGATGATGGCGATGATAGTGACGATGGCGATGGCGATGGCGATGGCGATGATGATGATGATGCTGACGATGGTGTTTATGAGGATGATTATTAAACAGTGGCGGAGAAGGAAAAGGGGAGGAGTTAAAAGGCCATTATTATGATAGTGATGATAATAAAAGTGTCGTGTTCTGAGAAAACTGGGCATAATGCATGTGCGTTACGTGTCCTCCCAGATTAGCCTGTGCAGTCCGCAGAGGCTAATCAGGGACGACCCTTTCCGCCTAAACTGAATTTTCGCTAAGAAGAGACATTATTTAAACTAAAATTCCATGAATGACACTTTCCGATTTTATATTTTTCGTTGAAAAACGTATCTTCTTACCAAAAATCCAGTTTAAGCGGAAATTGTCGTCCCTGTCCGCACAGGCTAATCTGGGATGACAATTTACGCACAAGCGTTATGCACAGTTTTCTCAGAACACGACACAATAATCACGATGGTACTGGTTATTATGCTAATGATGCTGATGTTGATGCGGATTTAATGATTCGTGTTGTTTTTCCTTTGAAGAAAGAATCATTACGAAATAAACCGCAGTTTACACAAGGGGACTATTGTATTAATTTAAACTTAATATTAACCAATAAAGCGTGCAACCAAATACATTATTCGAACAAAAACTAACCGTGGGATATAAATATATTATAGTTAAAATATTTAAACTTTGAGTTTGTAATAGTTCATGACTTTTTGAATATGTACGTGTATTTTGCTGTGTATAGTGCATTTATCTCGCAAAAAAACAAATACCTATTTGGTGTCAAGAGATAGCAGACGATATTAATACACGCTTATATTACTCCGACATTTAAGAGTTTAGATAAACACTGCTAAGCGTTTAATTTACGAATATATCAGACATGGTGATAAATCAGAGGGTCAAGATTTGAAGATTTCAAGATTCTCCTGTACGTTTAAAGGGACAGTTTGGTGAAATGACGATTTTCAAAATGTTTTTATAGATTCAAAAAAGAATGTGTACATTATATTAAAGAAGCGAATTAATCATCCTCACTAAGAAAAGTGGTGAACAAATTCGTTCATTAATGGATAATCATCATTCAAAATTGGTACAATAATAAACAGTTTGTAACGCTTTCCCTCGAAAATATGAAAACTACAATAAGATAAAAAATGTTTAAACTATAGATTTGTTAGTAAACATTTTAATGACCTTAACAAAAGCAAAAGCAAATCTATGAACAATCTCTTTAATAATCAAATTGATCACTTATCAGCACTGTACGTTATTAAAGACGCGTTAAATTATTTATACATATTTCACGTTCCGTCATGAGTTGTTTTTTTACAAGCAATATAGTCAAATACTTCATTGAAATACGGTTAAGATATTTCTTTGTGAAGCCAAAATGACTTTAATTCAGTATAATTTAAACAGTCGTCCGTGTCCATTCTGACACTCGATATCATTGCAGCATTCATACACCTATTGACATGCCATATTCAATCACCGCTAAAACAATACCGACTTTGAATAGAATTCAATATCTGTAAATAGGTTTTGTTGAAATAACAATTTAACACCTCGACACCTGAAACGGTATATGTGGAAATAATCCAATATACAGTATTTCTCACTGTTGTAAGCCCGCGGGTTAAATAAAGAATGCAGTTCGATTTAAGCGCAAATGTCAAATGACGATAAAGTGTTATTTGAATACTTATCAATTGCGAATGTTCGGCCTTTTAAATTGGATGTATAATTGAATTTAAAAAAATCAATTTATGAATTGAATTTTGAGCCGAATTTCTGATCGCAAAAGCAATACATTCTATGTGCATTGTGGAAAAGATAAGGCAGACTGAAATTCAATTTATGTACGAAGGCGCGCTTTTATTCGATTGCAGTGCAAACAAATGAACAGATGGTATCGACGGATTATGGCTTTATTTTTATTACCCGAGAAAGGTTATTTGTGTATTATGTGGATTAAATGCCGGAGCGTTATATTTGAGAAATTCATTTTAGCAACAGACACTATATCAAGCGAAGGTATTATTTGCATGACATTTTAAGATGTCCACAAAAACATTATTGCCATCCGCAATGAAAACACTTCTTAAAAAGTCTAAAGTGACATTTGATATCGACGAAGAAGGGGAAACTAAGGAGCCTCTTCCTATTGTAGACGTAAAACCGTTTGTTCAACAAGTATGGCGTCGCGAGAAGAGTTTTGTTTCTACGTGGTACCGGGAGAGACCTTCGAGCATATACGAGCAATCAATCCGGTCTGAAACGTCAATAACGACAGACGTAAGTCGCTCCCAGGAGTTAGACGTCACGTCTGAAAATGAACAAACCGACGACGGGACCCATTCGCCGCCTCCACGAACCTCCCAGTCTCTGCCGATCAAGCTGCCTAGCACAAGAGTGCTCAATTTCTACGTGAATACATTCAACGATATACGATCGCAGAATGAGCATTTCAAAAGCATAGTAGGAGAATCAGGATGGAAGAAGAAAAACAGACTCCACCCGGTTGCGCCATCGAAACATACGAAGCAACCAGAACACTCCGTTAGTATCATTCCCGGTTTTATTACGCGAGACGATCGAGTTAAAACGACTTTGATGGAAATATCCGAAGGCGAGACTGAAGGGCGTTTGTATCCTCCCGTTCAAAAACCTGGGACGGCAGAGTCATTTCAAAGGCAGCAAATGATCCGGGTGTCGGGGGAACCATTGCGCCAGAGCAAAAATATACCATTCGAAAGCACCCCCACTCCAGTAAGCAGATCGCCTAACTCAATTCACGTTCCGTCAGTACGCCACGGGAGTCCAGCCAGCATGTTGTATAACACAACGAAGCAACTCCGGGAGAGCCGCTCGAGACGCGCAAAAACCCCGCTGTATGACCATCTAGACCGTACCGGCACGCTTCCTTCTCTGTCAATCTACGCGACGGGCTTGAAGAAACGACATAAACACGGTGAAGAAAATCTTAGTGAAGATTATGTTGATTATTTTGAAAAGTATGGAGAAAGAATGCATCGAAATATCGGTAGAATAGAAAACACGTTAGATTATATGAGCCGACATGGGAAGCCGACCAAAGTAGAACGCCAACTGTCCATGGAACTCGAGCAAACACTTAGCAGGTACAGGAAATCGAAAGACTATACGCCGTTTGAAATAAATCCTGCGGAAATTGCAAAATACTATCCGGGTGTTTCGCCAACATACAACATGACGCACGGCGAGATCTTGATACAAGAGGCTAAGCGTTCCAATATGTCCCGGAAATGTGTACGGAATAATACCATCAATTTCCCTTCGGCAGGTAAAAGCAGCGACAAAACGCTTCCAATGGATCACACTATACCTAACAACGTCCGTAAACTACGAGAGACGTTCAACGAGATCGAGCACATTGATACATATGATAACCTTCCAGAAAAGATGCAAAATGGAGATATGTATCATGTTGTGAGACAGGACATGTCACTGTCGCCGGAAGAAGAACCCGGCGTGCCGTTCGATACACCGAGATCACAGTTAGATTCGCGCATTAGTCTCAAACATTCAGAGACCTCTACAAAACACCAGTCAAGAGGTATAGGGAGTAAAGCAGCAGCTAGAATCCCACAGATGAAACCTGAGAAGCAGCCACGTGTAAAGCCGAAGGAGGCTATGTCGTCTAGTCAGCAGAACGCAAACCTGAAGATATCAGATAATGATAACAACCAAACCAACAAAGGTACAGTCGTAAATAATAGTCAGCTAGGCGCTCCAATCCGTTTTACGAACAATGAAAATCCAACGCCGAGATCTAACGCTGGAGCCGAACATATAAATGGGACAGCTTTGCCTGTAAATGAGGCCGCTCCAGTAGAGTCGTCTGTGAATACAGAGCGAGTGCAAAACAACGAAGATGCCAGTGGTAGAACCAACGTAGATGCAAGTGGTATAACGTTCCTGACCTCTGACAATATACTTCAAGTCGATGTTGATAATGTACCGCAGGTCCCTGTGTCTAATGTATGACGGACAGATACAGTAGTTCGCTCGAAGACATTAATCGAGGGTACAGAAGTTTTATGATTGATCATCTTTAAGAACAGTCGTTTCTGTATCGCGCAATTATGTTTAACAGCCCACTTTCCATGTGTGCAAATAAACAAAAGGGTCTTTTATAGTCATTTTTTGGAGCCAGTAATGGAATGATTGAATGTTACAATCTCTGTCATTATTGTACTTGATCGCGGTATAATAACGATGTTCTATATTTTTGAAAGGTTTACTGAGAAAGTCAACCCTCGCTGCGGCGCAAAATATAGAACATTAAAATGAGCCGCGCTCTGGGAAAAGGGGGATTAAATGCATGTGCGTTAAGTGTCGTCAAAGATAAGCCTGTGTAGTCCTCACATGCTTGTCAGGGACGACTCTTTCCGCTTGTATTGTGTTTTTCGTTTAAAGGAAAACTCTTCTTGGAGAAAATGAAGTTTAGGGGGAAAGTGTCGTCTCTGGTTAGCCTGTGTGAACTGCACATGCAAATCTGGGACGAAACTTTACGCACATGCATTTAACCCTGTTTTCTCAGAGCGCGATTCATATCATTAATCCTTAAAGTAAACGTGGGTAAAACATCGTGTGATCAATATGGTGTAAAATTGTAATGTGAGTGCAACATAAACATTGTAACGTAAGCCCATGTTTCAAATGTTATCCAGTACACATTTCAAATACGCATTAAAACTTGTTAAAGATGAAGTTGAACAATAAAACAAGCGTTTTATTTAAGAAAATTATCTTTGAACGTGCATAGGCGTCATTATCGGCAGTTTGCGCATTTAATGCTCTAAACTACAACTGAATGTTATATACGTTTATCTTAGGTTAAAATGCATTGGAACTGAAATTGTTGTGATCTGTATTCTTGTTCGTGTTAAGTGTTACGCTATGTGTTAAATGTATTTATTAGGTTGACTATTAAGGATAATTGTATTTGTTGGTAATAAATAACTTAAATTAATACTACGCTGCATTGTACATCATTTTATGAGCAGGTGGAATTCCGTTTTCTATTTTGATACTTTTTTACGTGGGTACGGTTTTCTAAGATACACAGTCATTGAAATACTGAACGATTCTGACCAAACAATATGCATTGAAATGAAAACTTTACTATTCATATATAAATTATTTTCAATCAAGAGAATATTTAGGAACTCTATTTTTACCTCGGGAATATTTTAAATGAGCTCCTTTTCGTTTGTTTCGTGTAACATTGATACACAAATGCAATACACTATTGTCGTTATAAAACAGTTTTGAGGAACGCTTATATAAACCACTGATAAATATAGTCTATAACGAACGTTTATAGATTTATTAAAAACTATACGAGACGGGAACTCCGCCTTTTTAATATTAACCGCGAAATGAATTGTTAGCAGACAAATCAGGATATCGAATATCTACCGAACAATTTCAATAGAAGATTACAGTCAATGACACTTGTCTATTTGAAAGGCAAATATTAGCTGTGCATTCCTATCGTCCCAATATGAAAGGAGAAGATTTTACAAACCACTAGTTCAATTGATCGATTAGTTTACAAGTTAACCGACTGTAATGGTCTAATTGAACATTTAAATAGAAAAACCACCGTAAAAAGCAACTTTCGTAAACTAGTAATATTCCGTTATTCTAAATAAAAAAACTACTTCTAAATCCACTATTACTATTACAACAAAAACAACAAAAATATCAACAACAACAACAACTACTACTACTACTTCTTCTACTACTACTACTACTACTACTACTACTACTACTACTACTACTACTACTACTACTACTACTACTACTACTACTACTACTACTACTA